>CM040754.1:24290955-24555955 GCA_022829145.1 Albula goreensis | reverse complement strand
TCACAGCTCCGCAGGGAGGAGACGTCAATCAATCCCACACAGCCTCTCTGACTTCCTCAGCTGCCTTATCTCCATTGTTCACGGAGTAGTCTTTCCTTTTCTGTGGAAGCTATTCCCCATACGTGCTGTTGCCATGCACACCTTTTTTTCCTTTGCATCCCCAGATCTACCTATGCTTTGTGTACCAGCTGTCTTTCTTTCTTGTGTTAGCCTGCTCTCTTATGGATTGCTACTAGCATCCTTAACTGCATGCGGTGTTCCACTGGTCATTATCACAATGCTGCTCATGTTATCAGTCGATAACATTTCACCTGTGACCCCTGGAACACTCTGATTATGCTGTAGGGCATTCATACCGCTGTGATTCTATCACAGCAATTCAAAAGCAGTGCCTTTGCTGAAGGCAAAAATGGCTCCTGCTTTACATCACTGCCTGTCATACAGGCACTGGACAAGTATGTGGAGCTGAGTGTGGCTGGAAAGGCATGGTATTTTTGTCACTCTTTTCAATATATCACAAAAAAAGAAGACATAAGTCCATATGCAATGCCTTGTGTATGACTTATGTCTATGCAACCATTGCATGTCTAGGGAGACATGTAATGGTTGTATGTTACTGACATACATATCATTTCATGTACACATTATAGAGATTAAGAATGAAAGCACTTGGATATAAAAATATAGATTGATATCAGAATCATTATAAATTGCATGTGATGATCTGAAAGAAGGCCTCCCCATCTTTAAGAGGGGAGGGTGTATAAACTCATGTGGCATCATGTTTTGAGGGACTTGAATGAAATTGGTTTATTATTAGAAATTGTATGGATTACTTTCACCCTTTTACCCTGAGAGAGGAACCGAAGGGGTTCAGCAACAGTAAAGACCTGGGCCTTGTTTTCAAAGTCTGACATATCTGTTTTAAGAGGAGAGTATTTATTGCACCTAAACATACAAGCTCATTTGATGCCTGTTTTGAAGGGTACAATGAGTTTATTGCAGCATGACTATTTACTTTTGAAACAGCTTATTCTTTTTTTTAATACCACCCACAAGGAAACCCATAACAGCATTCAGTTTGAGTCAGCAATATGCACTGTGATACAGCACTAATTCTGTAAATGTGTTTTAGGATTCTTGGAAGAAAATAACAGCTATAGTAATAAAAATACAAAGTTCTCAATGCAGATTTTGTTTTGTAAAGTTAAAGATGAAAGTGATTAGAGTCATATGTATTGCGGGTTGTGCTGACAGGTTTCCCTGTGCTTCTGTGCGAATACAGCAGGAGTAGCCAAAGTCATAAACGTCTTTCTGTCTATCTGCCCGAATCTGTTTTTCTGTCTCAATCTCAGCAGCCATAATTTATTGCATGCTTCCATCTGGTGCTCTGAACTCAGCACTCCCACACTGCCAAAACCTTTTACTGATACAGCTTCCAAATACCAGTCTCATATCTACATAATTAAAGCAGCAGGCGGAGATGTATATATTTGTGTTATTTTGGAAAAAATGCTAAGATTTTAATAATTTAATTAGTGTCTCCCCACTTTGGGAAAGAGTAAAATGTGTATCCTCTAAAAAGACAGCTGTTTCTGTGGCTATGTATTGATCTCATTTCCCAATATCAATTGGATGAATTGATATATGCACATAATTTGCTTTGAGCACAACGTTTGCTCAGTTTTCAGTATTTTACCAGTGTGCATGTAGAAATTAAACAGCCAATCTCAAGTCATATGTCCGCAAGACAGGTACAATTAATTTAGTGTGTCACACTTAGATTCACACTTACTGCTTAAAGACAGGAGTGTTGATGAGATACTGACAGAATGAGGAGAGTATGATCTGTCCATAATAAGCAGTAAAAAACAGGATAACGATACCCATTTTGATCCTTCACCCACATGGCATGGATCAAGACAACTTACAGCCTCAATCAGTTACAGTCAAATTCAGTCACTGTTAAATTCAGCTTGATTATAAATCACCCATGTCATAATTTACATTGGCAGCATTCAACTGGTGGCACTCTTCAAGAGTGGCTCTGCTGCTTGCATGAAAAACTGTGGATTTCTATGCCTTTTAAAACAGGGAGATAATTATTGTATTGTGGCCAAGGTAACCATTATAACATCTCTGGTTTCTTTGTAGTTAACCTTACATAAAGATAGTCAAACTAGTAACCTGTGAACTGGTTTACTGTTATGTTGACTCATTGGTCATCAGATATGGAAGTGTAACTCAATTAGGTCAGCATCTACACAATCTTAGGCCAGGTTGTGCTGTTTTACAGTAGAAACATCAACAGCTAATTTAATGAAACAGAGTGAAATGTTTGTTTTTTCCTTTGAAAACTGGCAGGCTTGAAAGTTGTTTTTCATGTTATGACCTGTGGGTTTAAACGTAATTGTAAGATGTCCCTAGACCCAACAAGTTAGTGTCAACAGATAATGGATATACTCTCCATATGAGATGCCAACTATAAAACAGAGGTTTACTATATAAATAGCTTTTCAAAATATTTGTGCCAAAATGATTTGGGTCATTTCCAAAATGAATTCAATGTCCCATCACATACATAACATAAGGGTGCATATTTAGGAAAAAATGTGCTGCAGCTAACCAGTCACAGGCTGCACAGTATATACTAAATTCTCTCTTAACTTTGTTTTGTTTCTTTCAATATTTTTTTGCCTCTCTTAACTTTGTTTTGTCTCTCTATGTTTTTGAATGCCTCATGGTTGTCTTTCAGTATCTTGCAAAGTATCATCATCCCGTAAATGTATTCAGATAGAAATAGGATTTGCTTGGCATCTTTAA
This sequence comes from Albula goreensis, assembly GCA_022829145.1. Lineage (NCBI taxonomy): Eukaryota > Metazoa > Chordata > Actinopteri > Albuliformes > Albulidae > Albula > Albula goreensis. The sequence goes on along the minus strand of CM040754.1, from coordinate 24,553,132 downwards.
GAAATGTCAATTTTAGGTTTTAATTTCACAGACTTAGTGTTAATATTCTTTCTGACAATTCTTTTCCCAGCCAATCTCTGCTAAAGGGGCAGGATGTAAATAGATAAAATCAATATCAGTGTAGCCACCAAACTCCTAACTAATTAAAAGGTGGAGATCTTAATCAGTATTCAAATTAGTAATCCAAATGTCTGGGCACCAGAAATGTCTGGTGAACAATTGGAAGAGTGCATTTTGAGAAGCAGTGAGAAGAAAACTCATTGCCTTAATCACAAGATAAACCGATCAGCTTTCAAACTCCTGTTCATGTGGAATGAAAATCTGCTCGAACAGTTTGAATAGGCGCTCTTGTTTTAAATTTTTTTAAAAAAATATTTCTCTGTTGAGTTTGGAAACATTTCTCAAAGTGCTGCGATGTGTGGGGGTACCGGTGCTCTCACAACAGGGGGCCTTCAGTTTCAGACAACTCGTCTGAGAGGCTCGGTAATTAGAGAGAACAGGAGTGGAAAAAAAGCAATCTGACAGAAGAAAATCAGCAGTTTAATCCCTCCTCCCTCTCCTTGTGCTCTAGACTTGAAAACTCTGGCTGTCACTGTAGACGTGTTACACTGGATCAGTAATGAAGGCTGGCTGTCCTGCTCCTCCAGTGCCCCCCTGGAGCTCTATTGCAGTGATGAGAAGAGTCCACTGAGTGCCTTTCCCTGAATGCTTTCAAATGCCCCACAATCAGCACATCTATCTGGCAGGGAGTTTCCTGTCAACACAGGTCTTTATTTTTGGTTATAATGCAATACATACGATCTAGGAATATCTCACATGACATAACTCATTCAGACGATAGTTTGAGAATTGAAGATGAACCTTGTCTTTCCAGCCATCTGGATTTCCTGCTGCCTTATGCCATGTTATCCCTCATACGTGTTGGTCTATACTGAAATATCCATCAAAATGTATTTTCTTTCTGAAATCAGAGCTTGAAAGTCACCCAGTACAACCTGATGCATCATATACAGCATTCCTTGAAGCAGGATCTTGTTTCAGACCTTCATTTTGTACAAACATGCACATACCAATCAGGTAGCTGGGTGACCGTGTCATCAGTGACAGTGTCTTTGAAGAGGTTATGAGAAAACTGGCAGGTTGTGGGAATCTGTCATATATTTCAGATTAACTTGTATTCAGCGGTATCTGTCCATTCTGGAAGTGGATGTAGTGAAACCTATAGGGAGTGTCCTAATACTGCTGACTGCTGTTCATAGTTGACAGAGGACATTATACCTACAGCCAAGCCTCTTCCCTATGAATATTGGATCAAAAATGCACCCATGAAGAATTAACATTTTTGTGGAAGAAATTAAAGAGGAAAATGTAACAATGTGGTTTTGTGATGATTTTCATTAAACCTTAAACACCTTTTTATTTCCAGACTATTGAAAGCCCACCTGTTTAATGGCTGGGCTCAACTAACACCTTATTTTTTCCTTGGTGGCCTGCGGAGGTGGAGGAAATCTAGCTCCTCACTTTTAAAGAAGAACTGCATTCAAACATTACATATGGGATGCACAGAAACAATCATTTATGAAATCATCCTCAAAAGAAAAAGCAATCTGTTGTATAAGAATGAAATTGCATTGTTTTTCTGAGCAACTTTAAGTAACCCTGGATCCCTCATAATTGCCTCTTTTATATATCAGCATCTTAACTGCTATAAATGTATTCATAGCACTTTTTCGCATTCTTTGTTTCAATGCTAAAATGTTACACAATGCCCGGATGGTGTTTTTGTCCTACGCAATCACAATGCCTCATCACAAGGCCACCATCAAGGCCAGAAGCAATACAGTGCAAATTAATGCAACTCTTGGGATAATTTGCCTGCACTTTTCCTCAGACAAGTAATGTATGCATAAACTTTAATAAAGTACAAGAAAACTAACTGAAGACTGTAAATCTAAACATTGCCAGCCACTATCAACAGACTTTTTAGTGGGTGAGACTGAGTTTTGATTGGATGTGGTGGTATATGGGGACAGTAATTGGGGTGGCACAGTCACCAAAATTAATGACATGACTGAAAGGCATAAAACTGAAAGACATAAAAAAGTCACCTCCACACTTTAAAAATATGAGGAATCCAGGAGTATAACAGCAAGCTGCTCACTGCACAGACTATGCACTGCTTGTGTGGCACTGCGTTTGTTCAGAGTCTGGATCTCTCCCCACACATCTGCGGAATCACGGATTCTTACACATTCATAGTGAATATATCTGCGTTTGGGCCCTGTACACATGTTTGCTGAGAGATAGGACATTGGGTATTGTCAATTGTTGCAAACATGCTTGGGAAACCAGTCGTGACATGAAATCTTTGTTTTAATTCATTTGGTTCATGTCAGGTGGTAGTAAATTGAATTTGTCTGCACTCTTCGGTGTGTGCAGTTCACTGTTGCAGAAAATGAATTGGGACATGTTGGCTGTGACATGTCGTGCATGTTTCTATTTTTTCTCCCCATTCATTTTTCCAGTTGAACAACACTGATAGGTGCATGCTAGTGAGGTATTGTATCACCACATAACTACTGTTACTGCTACTGCAGCTGCTACTACAACTACTACTACTACTAATAATAATAACAATAATTTGCCCCACAAAGTCCCACAAATGCACAGACATGATGCCTGAAGGTCAGTAAAAAACTACAAAATCCACTTTTCTCTTCTCAGTGACAGTTGATTGAGCCATGAAAATAGGAGCTTCTTCCCCTTTAATATTTTGTCATGTGACCTTGTGCCTGGTTTATTTAAATTGTAACCTTTTAGCACCTAGAATCCATCAATACCCCTGCCACCTCCCTTGGCTACTTGTACAGGTTCAATATGGAAACGTGCAGACTGCTTTCCCTGATGTCCTTCACTCGTGTGGACTTCACCCTAGGCCCTTCATTTGCTTACTTTTCTGTGTATTAGCAAGGCAGCCTGTGTTGACATTTCATTTAACTTCCTTTTCCCCAGCAGGAAAAAATAGGAGTATCCGTGGGAACTACACTTACAGCACAAATTCCTTTAGCCGTCATTCTGAATCAGGATCATTTGGCTTAAGCCTATTGGAAAAACAAATACATTATTTATGGAAAAAAGTTTTACTATCATCTTAAATATGCTATGTTAATGTATTAATATGAGCTGTTATCTTAATTATTGTCAATTATGGAAGTAGATTTTGGAGCATGGATTGGTGTTACTATTTTTCTGGTCAAAATACATTATGTAAAGGTTCCTTCTGTCTTGAAGCATGCATAAATTTGAAGATTGACTTCTTAGAATGCCAATGAATCGTAAAGCAGATTGAGGTCACAAGGCACACCAAAGAGCCAACCTTTTCACCTCAGCATATTGACTGATGAGCAGGACTGCAGGTTCAAATCCTGGGTTAGACACTGCTGTGTGTGGGGCAAAGTATTTAGTTCAGATATACTGTGAAATATTATGATGTATCTATACACATCAGCAGTCCCAACCCAGAGATTTAACCAGTACACATTGAAGAAGTTACCAAGTCAAAGTTACGCTGTGCATTTGACAAATAAGCAATGTTGTTTAAAATAATGTCCTGATTAAAAAACTCAATGACAATGGCAGTCACAATTTCATTGTGGGCACGGTAAAAAAATGGAGCAGAGACTTCTTTAAAAGGTCTAACTTCTGTGTACAGCACGGACAATGGTTAACAGAAACAGGAAATGAAACATGCCATTGTTTTTTGACTATAAGGACAAAAACTGCTTTAAAATGAGTCTGAGGCTCAAGAACAGTGGCCAGCCACATCTGAGTTCTACAAGGAATCACATGTTTGAGATATTTTCTATTATTGTTGTTATTTGTCCCATGGCTTTGAGTTGGGCAGGGGGTGGGGGCATAGGGATGCCAACAAGCCATTAAGGAAGAGTGAAACAAACGCTGGGTGCTTTCACAGCCCTCACCAACGATGAGCAGATGCTGATACACAGAAATGAGTGAGGCCTTGGTAGGCCGTGGTTTCACTTACCCATATTAATGTGCAATGAAGTGCTGCTAAAATTTACAACCTTTCCTGAATTATTAATTTCTTGCTATCTTAAATTAGGAGCTGAGGGATATTTATGTGTTTTGAAGCTAATGTTTGTGCAGTGCTGAGCCTATGCGCTGCCTCACAAATGCACGGTAATTGAAGGTTTATTGGTTTTAAACGAATAAATTAAGAATTTGAGTCTGAGTCTATCTGAGAGAACCATTTAGAATGCGTGTATTATCAACGTGTGTATTTTGTGCTCCAGTAGCCATACAAATAAGTCATAAATCTCAATATTTTGATGAAAAAAATGTGGAAAGTATACCATTGCTCATCAGAAATTATATTTCCTCACATTAATTATACACATACATGTACATGTCTATGATTTGAATAGCATATCAATACATAAAATATTTATACTTTTTATTGATTTTCCTGTATATATAATTTATAATGGTAATATATTTTTGTCTAAAATAGCATTCTTAAATATATAGTAATACGATGTTAAGTTAGCCCCATTACCTCAACCTGACCCTAAAGGAAACAAAGCTCCAATGCAACCTAGTCTCAGAGGTCAGAGATTTCATCCACAAAAATTACGTTAAAGTGCCACTATTTTTTTAATATGAGAAAAAAGGAATAGAAGCTAAACAACTGCCAATAAGACAATTAGATTTGAAAATGACCTGAATGGCTTCAGGTCAGATGTGACATCTACATACAATCGATTGATTTTGACTCTAAAATTGCAAATGTCTTTAAACAGATTCCAATAATTTGATTGTTTTTCATTCTGTTGCTCAGTTTAGGTATTGAATTCCTCAATCATATCAGCTAAAAAAGCATTGCACTGATTAGAAATGTATCACTGGACCCTATTATGTTAAGAAGTCAGTTTAGCCTACTATTTCATTGTAATGAGACCAATATCATGCCCTTCATTCTCTTATGCTCCTGCCAGGTTGCTGAGATTTGAATGTAATTATTGAATGAAGGCAGCTAATCTTAGATGATTAAATATAGTCTTTAATGTAATGTGGAGACAGTAACAAATTGTTTCAATCGCATAATGGGATTATTCAACAGCTGAATTTCTGATGGCAGCTGAATCACTTAAGTCAATTATTGTACATTTTTTTTTACATTTTGTAAACAGTCTTGAAGTCTCATTACTTTATATTCTGGACAAATGCACTGAATTTCAAAGCAAAAACTGTATTATAATGAATGGGGAAGTGCTATGAAAGCACTGGTCTTTAGCATGGCGATGCACACTATGGGTTGGTATTAAATCATGACCATGGTAACAGCTCTGCAGGGTAGCCAATAATCAGTCATTCATACTTACTAAAAATGCTAATAAAACACCTGCTATAATGAGAGAAAATAACCTGAAATTCAAGTTGATGAGCAGTGTCTGTTAGGGGAGGGCCATGAGATCAGTCATTAGAAAGAAAGAATGAAGAGTGTAAGAATTTAAGTCATGAAATGACATGTGAATATAAATAAAACTGAGAGCAGAAGAAAATGATGAAGGCTTGCTGAAAGAAATGTGTCCTCAAGAGACAATTAAACATATGAGACTGCGCAGTCTACCTGCTGGCAGGAAGCTCCTCTCTTCAGCCGGGGATTTACAGAAGGGGATAGATTTAGGAATGTAAGTGAGAAGCCATGAAACTGATAGATAATGCCATCTTCCAGCAGATAATGATCTCAGGGGATGTGAAGAAGTACACCAGGATGGATGATGGGTTCTGGGTAAAGAGGAGCTGAATGGTTGGTGCAGCAGTAGTCAAGGACAAGGCTTTGAAATGGCTGTGGGGAAGCAAGTTGGGGGACATGAGAAATTCAGTACAAAGTGAGAAGTAGCTCCTAAGAGGGAGGGAATGTGGAGCAGCACAATTCTCATGCAACTGAGGATGGTTTATTGTATTGAATCTAGTAATATCTAGTAATTATTTTAATCATTGTGTAACACTTTCAAGGAAAGTAACAGAGAATACCCTGTTTGATATTGAGGCATTTCACGATAAAGGGCATGGAGAGCAGAGTTAAAAGGACTAGCATGTGATGAGTAACCTGTGGATTCTAAGCAAACAGTGGTAGAGAAAAATTAGGCTTCAAAGGCAGAGATGTGATATGAAGACGCTGAGGGATGTAGTCATGAATGAAAGGTTGAATTTGGATTTTTCAGAAATTTTCAGGAATTTATTGAAAACAGACCTGTGAGAGTAAGTGTGGGAATCATTTCCTCTGCATTATCTCTACAGAAATGATTGAGATCACCAAGAGAACACATCCAGGAGTACAGTGAACACTGCTCTAGAATGGAGCCATGGGGAACTCCAGCAAACAGAATGCAAATTCACAGATAGGCCACCTTTTGAGGAAATCTTATGTGTGTAATTGAAAAGAAAAGGGACAAAGAATGGACATTAGATATCGATATAGATTGTGAGATTCTGTGGTATAAAACTGAGGTTGACTGGTGTTGAAACAGGGGGAATAGAAGTTATAAAGGTGATGTGGGGAGGGACCATTTTGGGGATAGCAGTCACCTGCCACACCTGTTTGTCCATACATATAACATGAATCCATTATTTAAATATTTTGTAACCAACCTGAAACAGAAAAGGAAACAAAATTGAAAAAGACAAAGGCAATTACATTAATGGCTGTTTTGCTCTTGGAGAGCAGAAGCACAAATCCAAAACATAAACTGATAAATGTGCTGGCTTTGTTGTTTCGTAATGGCAGGTAGTTCAATTGTTTGTTTTGAATGCAACAGATGAAATAGCATGCCACTGCAGGGTTATGTTGAGTGACAGACAGAAACAAAATCCTGTGTTCAATGCAACAAGGAAGGAAGGCTGAAAGGGAACTGCGGAAAGGTGATGGACAACTCATTCAAGGGCTAGAAAAAGAACATTTTTGAAAATAAATATGTTTGTCTTCTGTCACAGTAGAATGCTGAATATTCCATTGCTTATTCACTGTGTCAGTCAGCATGTCAACATAAATGCTTTCATTTGATTATATTTATAATATCTCTGTATCTACTAAAAGAAGAAAAAAAAATCCCTCAATACCAGCATAATTGAAGTGTAAATGAAATGACTGTGTTTGTTCAGTAACATTTTCCTGTGAGTGTGCTGTCTGTCCCTATACTCTGTGAAACTCAGGAGACAAGAGGAGGAATGGCAGCTTTGAATTGCCAACTTAACAGATGCACAAGAACAGAATTCACATTACTGCAGTATGAATCAGAATTCTTATAAATGCACATTTATGCACCCCTATGGGTAAAAGCCTACAGCTGTGCAGTTATTAATTTGAAGCTTTGTGATTTACCAAGCATATTGTTATCAACCATGAATTCCATTGTTTTGTCCTCACTGGGAAAAGGAAGAGAAATGAATAAATCCATAATTATAATCACAAAATTGCACTTCATAAACAAATATCATCATGCCAGATTAGGACTTGTATAGCAATATGATTGTGTTGTGACTATTATGTCCACACTTCTCCATCTTAAACAATAAACGCACCGACCTGGATGCAGTCAACATTTTACATTTTAAATTATTGTTTGAAACTTGCATTAACATTCCTTTCTGCCAGTTCAGTGGCTGCCAATGTCAAGCTGGCAGACTGTGCTTGTTAACACTTATCATTTAAGTCAGATTTAAAGACAAGTGAAGATTGAATCTAGGCCACTGCCTTGAACTGTCCCTAGGTTGGTGAGGAAAGTGGCAAGACGCCTAATGTGTCTTTACAAACTTGGTTCTGCTGAAGTGGTGCAGTTTTTCTGGTACTGGTATCAGGTCCAATTCACATATTTGAATTGCGCTTCAGGTTCTTGATTTAGGTGGAAATGGTGGCATTTCATGTGAAAGTACAGATTTAGCCTTCAGTGTGTGGACTGTGTTGTGTAGTGTCTCAATCCTCTTGAGGAGCAAGGTTATAGTTCATTGATTGTTTATCTAATTTATTTTCCTTTATATCTCATGGGGGTAATTTGTCTTTTCCCTGAGAATGAAGGGTATCAAACCGTACCTCCTGTCTTACTCTAATATATCCAGCTATGTGTAACCTCCACTGTCAAGAGATGTAATTAACCATTAAGTCTTGAAAGTCTTAAAATATCTTCAGATGGCCCTTTCTGATCATTTGATTCCTCTAAATTGCATTAATTTGACTACCACTGAAATGTATAATTATTTGTTTTGGTGACACCAAAGTATGGCATGAGCCATATAGTCGTCTCTCTCTTTTTTGGTCAGATCCTAGCATTGGTTTTCATGAGTTGGAATGATGGTAGTGAGATATTTGAGTTTTTGTTTTGGCATACATTCAGATATTTTACCTTGTTTCAAACAAAATAACAACATGCTTCTGAGTTATAATAGGCCACCAGAATTGGTTGAAAATAAATAGTAGACAGTTGCAACAATATACATAAAATGTAATATAAAATGTATGTTTTGATGCAGTTTTAGAATGTTAAATTACAATTGCAACATGATGTCACTTTGCGGAGGTATAATGTGCAGATGTATAGCTGTGGGAGAGGAGCTAGTGAAGGGAGAGAGCATTCACTGTGGAGAAGGATGTCTTGATTTGAGAAGGGAGGATTTACGGTGAGGAGAAAAGAGTAGTCACGAGGAAGAGAGAGCGGCTGTATTGAGATGTAGAGTCACTGTGGGGAATGAGAAGTTGCTGTCGGGAGTGCCCGGTGATCTGAAGGTACATCTGCAGCAGAAATGCCCTGGTGGGACAGACACTGATGGGAGCTGGAAATGGTAACCTTACCTTGGAGCAGTCAGTGCACTTTAAGGTCACTGGTTTCAGACATAGGGTGATGCTCCACTTCATAACCCTGTCTGTGTTTATCTGAAGTGAAGTCAAATGCAGACGGACAAACCATATTGTTTCACTTTATTTGTCTTTCAGTATGCTTTAATTTCAGGACACAGGGACAGATGAGACCAAGATACACAGGCTTATTAAATTTATTGATGCTTTTTTGAAGTCTCCTCTTTTAAATGTCTGTAACACATTTGTATCTGTCAGTGGTTCAGTTCATCAATGTAGTTGTTTCAATGAGCAGCCTGTTTTATTGACCTAATATATTTTTTTTGTTTTACTTTGATTTTGAAACACTAACCTTGGTTGCTCATATTGAAAAAAAATATTTGCTGTTCCAAGGTGTCTGAAGTGAAATGTGCAACTCAATTTGGAGAGCAAATACAAAAACCTATAAGTTGCCTTGACAACAGAATTTGATGTTGATGAGTAAAAATGAGATATTATAGCAAGAAAAATGGAAGAAGATGTCAGCTGAATTTGGTCACCATGGGGAATATGCCTTGACTCAGGTCTGGATCTGATCTGTTGAGTTTAGAACTTCTACCCCTGAGGGATGTTAAAGATAAAATAAGTGAGCACTTATCCATCAAAGCAGTTTCTTGTGATTTTTTGGGGGGGAAAACAAAGTGTTTAACTTATTTTATTTGATTGTTTTATTTTGCTAGTATTTTTTTTACTCTATACAACTCTTTTTTCATAAATAATATTCATATTTATTAAAGATTACTTTAAGGACCAGTTTCTTATGCACAGATTAATCCTAGCCCTGGACTTTAAACTTTTTTTAAGTGGAGGACTTAATAAAATGTTTCTTTTAGTGTAGGACTAGGCGTAATCCATACAGGAAACTGGCCCTAAATGTGATAATGAAATTTACATGGAATTTAGAATAGGAAAGCTTTATGCCTAAAATTATTTTGTTCCCATTAATACTTGAAAAAACACTAATTTTGACATAAAACAGCAAGCATTAGTTTGATGAGAAAATGGTGTTGAAATGTTTAATTCTGAAACGATGGATAGCAAAAGACGGATAACAAGCAATCAATGACTGCTGCTCTCCAGAAGAAGATCAGATAGGTTGTTTTTTGAAGAAAATAAAGCCATTAACCATTTGTTTGCTTGTTTGTTGTCCATCTATGTGGAGTTCTGCTTGTTTAGCAGTGTCAATGCCTAGTATCATGTCTTATGTGAGTGTCTCACCTTCATTCAAGCCACTCAGCTACTTAATTTATCATTTATGCCTTTGTGCCATTTGTAAAGCAATCTTTGCCTCCACCATTTTGAATTAGACTGCCCAGATGTTGGGTTATAAAGATGTAGTGATATATGGTAAAGAAAATTTGACCAAAATGAAATGTACCACCCGTAGCAGTGCTCCAGTTTTGGCTGTTAAATGTGACCACACCCTTCTAGATTACCTACCTCAGAGGTTGATTAGGTTTTTCCTCCAGTAAATTGGATTTAGCTTCTGATTTAAACTAGTTTGTGCTCCTTGATGTAACCCATTCTCTCATCCATTTTTTAACTCAAGACTCTTTGCTAACTGCTAAATAACTGCAAACAAACTAATTGCTAATTGGATTCTGGTGAATTGTTCACATGATTTCTCCAGAATGAAAGAACAAAAATTGTTCTTAGTAAGTAAACCAAAAAAAGATTCATTGTCAAAATGTTGGAGAAATTAAAAAGTGAAGTAAGAATGCATGTACCTACATGAAGTATATTACATATATTACATGCTGACTGTGGAGTTTCTTTATACTGTCTAATAATGAGAGGAGACCATCCCGTCCATCTAAGCTCATCATCTATGAATTATGATAACTCACCTGTATAGTTGCCTGAATACTGTTAACATTCAATTTTCTGATTGAAATTTATCAAAGAGTCATGTGTACCAAATTACAGAAAAAATTCTCACTGGAAAAAGAAATCTTAAATTTATCATCAGCATTCAATGTCCTTTGTGATCTCTTATGATGAGAGTTGCTCACTCTTACTGATAGCATTTTGTTCCTCGTTGGAGGCATTTTAATCATTGTGTTTGTGAATTGTAGGCAGGGCTGTGGTTTAGCAACAAAAATAAGGGAAGGGAATGGAGTCCCACATTTATCAGACTGGGAAATTGATTTGGGATAGAACTGGTATCAATAAATAACCAGATGAAAATAGTGCTTAATGGTAGCAATTATAGCTGAAAGAAAGACACCCAGTTGAGCATGACCCACATACCCAAAAAAGAAATGAAGAAAAAATACAACAATATGATACATTGGCCTGATTAAAATCAACTGTTTGGAGTTGAGTTGTGTGTGTTTATTGAGGTCATATATAATGCCATGTGTGCTGTATGCTCAGGTTATTTGAGATGCTTGCAGGGTAATTACCAATGGAACAGAGGGGTATCTGGGGTCAGCTGATGAGTGGTCCCTTTCCTGTAATAGCAGCATCCTTATACTAAACTGAAAGAAAGGGTATTCTTTTGGATGGTTGGTATAAAAAGATCAATGTTATCATTAACCACAATAGTGGATTCTTATTGAACTTGCACACTGTCATTATATCAAAATATGTACATGACATAGATATACAGTTTGTGCTCATCATAATTATTCAATTTCAGTATAACTGTAGCTTCAGTAAATGTTGTGATTCCAGTGTGTTTTTGTGTTTTTATAATTTATAATCACTTGTTTGTTGTTTGAGTGTCATCTGAAGTCTTGCAACCCACACTTTAATTTATCCACAGGATGTTTTTTGCATGTGAGTTAACTTTGTCGACCATTTGTTTCCAAATGTCATTTCCTTCTTTTAATTATGTGACAGCAGTGTTTCCATGTGCTTGTATATCTCTTTTTCCTGCAGTTCCTTTTCCAACCTTTTTTCCCTTATCATCTTGTTGGAGCAGATGAGGCTCATGTACATTTCATGCCATGTACTGTTTCATGAGCATTAGTGCCTGTGAAACTATTAGTTAACACATGCTGAATTGCATTGGTGGATATTTGAATTGATTCTCTGTGTCTGACACTCATTCACATTGACACACTTGATTCATTTGGAAGAATAGGTATATTCCCATCATGATCACCACAACTCTCTGTCTTATTTAAATGTTGTCTCTGTGCTTTTAAAATGCACAGATTTAGGGGCAAACATATTATTGACACAAACAGTGCACATTGTGGATTACATTGCACCAGCATCACTAGATTGAACTCCTCCAAATACCCAAGAGCGACTGATGGGTACAGAGGGTACAGTGAATGGGATGGCCATGAGAACATGAGAGCATGTGAATATAGCAGGATTTGAACAGGCCGTCCAAGCTTTAGTCTGGACAACATCCAGCACTTTCTCAGGCCTGGACTTGATAACCATGAGGGCCTCTGCCTCTACCACAAAAACTGTTTCATTCATTGGCAACAAAAGAATAAAGTCCCAAAATCAGATTCCTTTCTGATAAGGCATCTTTTTTTTTATTATTTTATCAAAAACTAGAAAATGTTGTATGTCATTGAAAATATGTTTGTTGTTATGGTAACTGGATTCTCAGCCCCATTCTCAACAGTTTAATCAAGATTAGTCATAGCTGTTATGGTTTTGGCTATTAATGCCTTTTCAAGCAAAAAAAGCTTAACAACCCTTCTAAATAAGAGAGAGTGCAGGGGTCTACTGAAATTTCACCCACTTCTAAATCTCCATTATTGGACCACGTCATGCGTCACAGAAATTTGAATGCAAGAATTAACATTTTGACTCTGCGGTATTTTCCCCACAAAAGTCCTTTGCAAAAATTCAAAAGTGAGCTTTGTAAGGTCAGCCCGACCTGACCGCATGGCAGAAAATGCAGCGAGATATGGAAAGCAAGCATTCTCTCGCACTCTCTTTTGAAGCAGTGATTTAGACTGAAGTGCTCCTTGTATGTACATGTCAGTGGGAGCTGCCGTTGAAGCTGAACCCATCCGTGGCCTCGCTAAAACTCAGATGTAATTATGACTTCCACTAGCTTGCCTCTCAGGACTTCCTGGGATGTTTGGCTGTAAAATGTAAATTGGCTTTGAGATTTTGGAGCATGCATGGAAGTGTTTTTCTATCTTTAAATCAAAATGGGAGAGATAAGTTGACATACACCACCAGAAGTAATGTGATGTAATGCCTTGAGTCTCCCTAAACCTGATTTTACTCCCCAAATGAATCCAGACAAGTGTGACCAATCGCCTCTTTTTGATCAAACACACCCCTTAACTTGAATAAATATGCCTTACATTCTCAGTTGAAGTCTGAAATATAATTTTATTGTTTTTCTTCACCGAAGTCTCCAGGATAGATGATCAAATTTAGTCGACACTTAACAAGCATTGTGTGATTTAAGTTTGAGATTTTCTCTGCACTTTTCAAGATTGCTAGCTGTGGCAATGCTAGATTTCCCAAAATGTCCATATGACTACACATTGGACTCCACTGATAAGCTTATTCATCTACAGTCTTATTATCATAATGTACATTTGTCCTTTATCAGGGATGACTTGCAGCTGAAATCCATCTTTGAATGCTCACTTGCCCATTTATATTGTGCAACAGCAATTAAAGGTAAAGTGCCTCTTTAGAAGGATAAAGCCGCTATGGCCTTGTGTAGGATTTGAGTGTCCACAATGAAAGCCCCAGTCTGTGTCCTTAGGCTCTATCCATAAGGCCTCATGTTTCTGCGGTTGCTGTGAATGTGAGCTAATGGGCTGGGTCGGCCACATTCTTCCTTCTGCCAGACTCTTGGCTTGAGAATGACCATGAAAATGGCGACCCCTGTGGTTCGGTGGTGATACAAATCCTTCTGGAGTACCAAGCATCAACTCTCCAGGGCTGTCTTCTTTCTCCTTAGAGAAAGTGTGTTTGTGTGTGTGTGTGTGTGTGTGTGTGTGTGTGTGTGTGTCTGAGCACACGTACGCTCGTGCTTTAATGTGCGTATTAATGACATCATGGTTCATGATTGTAAGGTTAGTGTTTCTTTTCATCAAGAATGCCTGACCTAATTAATTTTGTCAGTGTGGTGCTGCTTGTCTGTTATATAAAGAGGGATATAACCATAGGGTATTTGTTCATGAATTTGTATTATTAATTTACTGGACACACACATAAAACAAATTATTTAATATGCAGCTATGATTTTATTGTTTGACATGTTTGCATTTTTTTAAATCTCTTACCATATTAGCAGCCTATGTAATCTTGCACCATGTTTTGACTGTAATGCATTGTAAAGATGCTCATTTACTCTTATATAATACATATTTTCTTGTGTATCATGTTTATTTGTGCCTCGTGAGATTGTCTGGTTAATTCTGGGAGGAGATTATTTCTTTTTCGCAATCAGTGTGCTTTGGTGGCTGTCCAGTGTGTGGCTTGTGGGTTTTTGTTCAGGGGCCCACAGAAAAGGCAATTCCAAACTACATTCAGTTTTGGGAAAATGTCAAAGATGAATGCTGGCGCTCCATTACTTAATCATTTTATGCCGCATCAGTCGCATGGACGATGTTGAAGAGAAGCATGGATTTACACTTGTTTTTTGTGGGAATGGGTGGGACACACGCTTTCCCCAGTGGTATGGGTGCCAGTTATATGCTCCCAAAAGACACAGCTAAACTAGTGGTAACAACAGAATGGGCAATGTTCTCTAGACCTTCTTTCATTGATAAAACATCTCCAGCGACAGCTGTCATCTTATCGATTGCATGTCTATTAATGCTTTTCATTCATACTAAATTGCATGTGTAATTGCCTTTCCAAGAATTGCTTTTGGGCTCAGTAAATCACATTGCACATGCTAAAGTGATCTATTTGCATGACCTCCTCCCACTATGTTGTGAGCTATTGTAAGTACAACTTTGCATGTTCATTCAAGATAACTTGCAAAAATGAGCAATCCATGTGTCTTTCGATTTTAAGACACACAGTTCTGTTTGCCCCTTGTTAGCTGATCAGCTCGAATGCTATTTTGCGCTGGGTAAGAGGACATGTTTTTGTACATGCAAACCTGTACTGAATTGTATTTCATGGGGAAAGATTTTCAAGCCACAGCATACTCACTGGTGAAATCTGTATCCAAAAAAGTTCCACTCATTCATTGCCACTTCACCTGAAACATCAGTAAGAGGTGTACCTAGAAATGTGGAGAGCAGTGCATTCTTGAGGTAGTCAATAGTTTCTGCTTTCAAAGCCTGCATAGCTAATCCTGGCCTCCTTCACACAGGGCTGCGTTGCGTGACTCCTTTTTTCCCATGTTTCTCACCTTGGTGGAGATTATAAAAATGCGGCGAGGCTGTGTCTGGCCTCTCTGGAACATAACTCAAGGGAAAGCAAGCTGCCTTTACTGCAGCTAATGACAGGCAGCTTTTAGTGTTCTGTTGCCATCTGCATAATTAGGTTCAATGGCCATGTTTGACCCTGGACACACGTACCCTTGAAAGCTGAGATGGGTATTGATATTGACAAAGAAGAATGTGAGCATTCAGGATAATGTGCTGGAGACCCATATTTTTACACCGTGCTCTACTCCAGACTCCAAAATGCTTCGGCTTTTATTTGTACTATAAATCCTACTCTCAAGTTTGCTTGATTTTAAAGCTCCATAATTCATGTCAAATATGAAATGCCATAAATATATGTATAAAAAGTAGTATACACGGTAATAACAAGTGTAATTTATGCTGATGTTGTGCTGTAAACTATTTACCAAAGCTATTAATGATTGCTGAGTTTATGTGTGAGTACTGAAAGCCATAAACTCTTAAGGTGAGTAACCAAACAAACAAGGAACAGTGGAATGCTTTGGTTAAAATATTGTTTTTTTCTGTATTTCACTGTCATTTAATTAGCGCACTTGTAATTTTATTTTTATGACAAGGCAGTGCCCTCATTAAATTAAAAAATGCTTTTTCACCAATAAAGGCAGTTTGTATTTTTTCAAGGACAGGTCAACCTGAATTGATTCCAATGCCCACTGTAGATCCAGAGGAGCCTGAGAGAACAGGTGGATGAGAAACTGCTTTGAAGTTAATTTCATCTGACAAAAAAAAATTGTCAGATCCATACTCTTCCCTCATCCTAACCCCCATTCCCCCCACCCGCACGCACACCTCCCCTTCCCCCACTGCCGGTTTAATTAGGGAAGCAGTATGTGACAATTTGAAGGGAAATTGATAATGCTTTTCAGTGCTTGTGGTGCTCAGGTTTATGGAAAAAAATCCCTTTTTATGAATAATCTGTCATAAGGCTGCAATTAGTCTCATCGCCTCCTGTTGCACCCTCTTCTAATTAAGCTTGCCAGGGTTCTGTGCAACTTCTTTCTTGACCATATCCAGCCACGGTCTCCACTAATGTAGTTTTAAAACCAGCCGTCAAAATCCTGGTTCCTTTTGTTCTCAGAAGGTATTCTCACATTGCCTCTATGTGTGCTACCACTTGGAGAGCACTTGAACTCACAGTTCACTGCTTAGATTTCCATTAGTTCATTCCACTTTCTTATTTCCTTCACTAATGAACAAAGAGTAAGATCTGGCATTCTTGGGATAATAACATTTCATACAACTCTTTCTGAAAATTTAGAAATATTTAAAGGTATGTTTCAGAGAATATTGATTGAGCCTTCACTTCAGATTAGCAGTTTCTAAATGTGCAGTCTGACGACTGGAGGATTTTGTAGAACAAGTGTCAGAGTGTTATACATCTAAAACGTTTCTCTTTCATTAGTAAGATATCAAATCCATTTTCATAAATGAGCGAATCATCAAATACTTTTTAAACCTGGGACTGAGACTTGAGGATGTATATCCTTTAGTGATAAGTATGTGCATAATTATGACTCTGTATTGATGTGCTATATATCACCTCCTGTTTCTGAAACTGACCGTTAATGATCTTACCTACTTTCTGTGCTAAAAGTCAGGCATAGAGGTATGATAGTTGTCCATGTGTAACCCATTTTTGTCATAGTTCTGTGTGTGTGTATGTTTTGCCACATTGTGTATGCATGTCTGTTAAGTTAAAATGAGGAATTGCAGTAGGTTTTGCTCAAGAAGATTAAATACAAGAAACAGTTTCCAATGCTTCAGTACTAGTATTCAATATAACAGTGTCGGTTTGTCATATGCAGTTCAGACAGTACTTTGGCTTTTATTCAACCCAACAAATAATTAGTGAAAAAATAGATGGACACAGTTGATGACATTGATTTTGAAATTAAAAATGAGAAAGCAATTGAGAAAATCTAAAGCTGGGAAATTCAAGAGATTCTCCATTAGTGTGCAGACAAGAGTGTGTGGATAGAATACATTTCTCTGTTTAATTTTAATAATTAATCTGTGGTGAAGAGCAAAAAAAAAAAATGTTTTGAAACACTGCACGCTCTCACACTTCATGTGTGGCCTGCTGTTGAGAATCCTGTGCACCTGGTATTCTTCCCCATGGCAATTACATTCTCTTATTTTTCTATAACAAGTGCAACAGTGTCCAAAGTGGGAAAATCAAGTCCACTGATCCTTGAACTAACATTTATACACAACCAAGGGTTGGTCTTTGAACAAAACCCTAAACCTAAAACATAAGGGGATGTGTTTGGTTGAGCTGCAGGAAGCATTCATGTTTTAAGGGCTGGACTCTTATTATGAGGATAGTGCATCTGATCAGTGATATAAAGAACCGATACTTTTTCAAATAACTAGCCCTTGGTGGCCTGGGAAAACTATTGGAAAAAAACACATCACAGCCTTGTAAAACTCTGAAATTCTTGACAGTTATTTGTGCTGTTTCAATCTATTAATATAACCGTATTCCTGTCATTATATACCTTATGACCAGAGGCTTATTTTAGACCTGCTGTTTCCCAAAATGTTGGTGTAGTACAGAGAATGCAGAAATACTTTGCTCATTTCACCAGGAACTGAGGTCCAACTGCAAAATCAATTACTTGTATTGTCAATGACTGTAAAATATGCGTGTTTCCGTATCTTCTATGAACCATCAAGTTTAACCAAGGTACTGTACCCCTGTTAATGACCTGTACCTGCAACCATCTGGAAATGCTGCCAAGCTGTCAGCATAAAGACTTTGATAATGAGCTGCATCAGTATTAGGCGCACTTGTTTCTTTGCAATTGTAATTGCGACAGTTTCTTCAAGAGAGGTTACAGCAAGGTTACTTAGAATTTTAAAGAGCACTAAACAAACTGTCCATGTGTCATTGCAGAAACCTGACCATTGTACTGCTGGCAAGATCTTTCATTTGGCAGACAGGCTTTGTAATGCTCACATTTCTAAGATATTAAAATGTGTCCACAGAATTTGTGTTTAATGAGCCTGTTATTCTGAGGGAATTTGAAAAGGGGGTTTGGAAGCAATTAATCTATTTGCTGGAAAAAGGTAGGTTTGACTCTGGTATAATTTTTCCAGGGAGCAGGGAAGGTCTGTACTCACTTTCGTGCAGTGCTGGCATTAAGCTGAGGCTCGTCTGAGTGCTTGTGGCTTCTTTCTAGCTGTTTGATGATTAAAATGTACTTCAGAGTCAATGAACAAAGGCTTGAAGCTCTTAATTAGCTGATGTAATCATTTAGAAAAGTGAGCTGTCGATTCACATTATATTCCATTGGCAGCATTTCTAAGATCCCCTCTTTTTTCTGTTAAATTTGACAGAAATGTTGCTCAGCCCCCCCCCACCGCGTCATCTGCGTTTGACAGGGACACGGGTACACTCGCTCCAGTGGAGCCAAGAATTTGCAGTCAGAAAGGTTTGGCACGCTGAAGGGTTAACACCGATGGAGAAGAGTGTTTGAACACTGATTGGAGGTCATTTAGAAGCTCGGAGCCTGCTTTGTGACCCGTTGGCTCCAAGACAATGTATTCAAAAAAAAAAACATCAGAATGGAAGTGAAGCCATCCTTGACTTCTCTCTTGGCGCGATGGCTCGCTCACAGTAAGCTGAGCGCGAGCACTCATTACTGGGCAGGTTTGTGACCTCAAGCGCCTCTAGGTTCTTCAGCAGCTTTGCCCAACTCTTGTTTCTATCATAATTGCTTAGTCGATTTCACCTTTAGTTCACAGTTTACTCTCTTGTCGGAGAGATAACCACAGAGCTTTCTTTTCCTTTTTTTAATTGGCTGCTGCTGCCGCAGTGTTCCTGGCTGGAAAGCCCTACATCTGACCTTCAGTGTCACACAGTTCTCCAGCCTAGCGTCTCACTCGTGCTGTTTCATTAACCCTTGACCTACGTTTCCAGAAATGTCTTGTGTGATGGGACAATTTGCTATCTGACTTTTGGTGGGGGTCTGTCCTATTCATAGCCCCCTGATGGCCTGTGATTTAATATTACCATTAGCCACCATATGCTAACCAGTGCAAGAGTCCCATGAATCACAACACACATTTGTCTTTCAGATATAATAATATATGTATATATATATATATAATATATATATAATGACAGGAGAATAAGGCTTTATGAACCTCAGAATGGTTGGACCTACTAATTGTGGTCAATCACCTACCTGTTAAAACAAACAATATGACATGATTAGTGCTGATTAGTGTTTTCCTGGCAGTGCATAATTATGCAGTAATAGCTGCAGCCATTTAATTGCTCCTGTGGTACATAGTTATTGCAGTTTTTATTGTGGAAGTGTTGTGTTGTTTGGATTGACAGTTGAAGACTTCTCATATTTTATTGGGGCTGCTGTCTACCCATCAGGCAGTGAGTTGCATGAACCAATTTCAATGCTGTAGAGTCGGCGAGCCATATTGAATCACAAGATTGTAAGGCGCACTATCTGATACTTCAAGAAGAGTGGTTACCATGGATGCAGTTCCATAAGTTATTACCTTACTGTATTGCACATGCACACAGTCCTGTGACAGGCATATTCATTATACACAAACAGAAACACACATAAAGCACTATCACACAAGTATCACAAAAGAATTTTTTAAAGCATTGTTTTTGATACATTGAACTATGTTTATTTCAATCAAGACTTGTGATTGAATGCTCTCTTACATGCAAATTGTTCACGCAATAAATGTGAAATGTTCAAGGCAAGTACTGGGCTTTGTTGCCCACACACAGCATAATTAATTGTTATATTTATGTGCACAGTCCTTGCAGATCACTAAGTTGAATGCTCTGGTTGAATTGCACGGTTTGTCTGTAATTAAAAATTCCTTTCATTCTGGGTCTCTAATGACAGAATTATGTGCGGTATTTCACCTCACAGCCATTGTCAGTGCAGATGTGCTCCTTCTGTTCCAGTGCTGCTTGTTTTTCCCTGAGAATGACCGTTCAGAGGCAGAGTTCAGAGAGTGCAAGGAGGAGCCGCTCCATTTCCCAGCATGCATCTCTGAGATGACTGTGACGGCGGCAGGGAGAGGGTGAAGCAGTACTTCATCGATTCCCCCCTTTTATTCAGGACCTCTGTATCACAGATGAGGTGTGCGTCTGTTTACATGCCAATTCTAGGCTAATGAATGTGCAGAGGAGCCATGCTCGTATCTGGCAGGTACCTGACCCAAGGCTGACCCTTGGTACTCTTACCGTAGAGTGCCATACCCCCTCCCCCCTCCCTGCCCACAGCTCCAACCTCCCCATCCCCGTCCTCCCATTTTCTGTATCAAAACCACTCTTAAGCCCTCCAGCGCCGTAAATTCAGATCGTAATTGGCCTCTTTGCAGCATCTGATAAATGATTTACCGGGCCAGGTATAATTTGGGAATGAATTATAGCTCTCCCGCATTTGGGCTTTGGCATTGAGTGTGACAGATCCAGGCGTCGTGCTGCTCTGCAGATAACCAGGGGATTTGTGTTGTTGAAGTGTGAGAAGAATGAGACACTTTCCATCTGCATTCAGCTCACAGGACGCTGAGTCTGCCGTCCTGAGAGACCTGCATCGCCCTGTTCCGATCAGGAAATATTATGGCAGAGGTTTATTCGCCCATCTCAGGAATCTGTCCTGCGCGTGCCGAGCTGCTAGCGGGATAATTACCATACAAAGGCATAATGCCACAGACTTTTCACTCCAGCACCAGATTGTTAACGCATTTACATATGGAAACACTAAAGATGGAGAAAAATGTTTATTTTTATAGAAGGAAATGTGTTTCTTTTGTGTTTTGCATATGGCCATCAGGATTTGATGGCATGCATGACACATTTTGCATATGTGTTGTTCTTCTTGATGAAGTTAAAAACTGCAAGCTATGCTATACATAGCACCTTTCACACATAATTCAATTGAGAGTTCAAAGAAGTGGTATAATTGTACAGGTTTAAGCAGGTCTGTTCTCTTTTTTTGTACAACTCTATTATGCATTTCAGGATTAAAACACAACTTTGGAAGGGAGGTGATTGTTCAATAATATCTTTAATGATGAAGGCTTGTCCTTCTTGTAGGCAATGCTAATGTACAGTTCAGCAGTTATTGATGCACAATTCCTCTAATTAGTGGCTTTGGGCTTAAGAATATCCATCTTGGCTGATTAAGTGAACCTTTTAATGTTGTGCTTTGATGTAGGAGCAGAAGCGCTCCTTAATGCAATTGTTTAACGGATTCACTTTTGAAGTCTACTGGGGCGGTGAAGGCCGTGTGGCGTCATCTGTTTTGAGTGAGATGGGATTTCCATCAGTGTTCCTCCCTCTCGATGGATGTAAACTCCGCAGTTGGGGAAGCTGACCCTTCATGACTGTGCATGAGGAACAACAGGAGAGGCTTATAGGCTTCTTTCTGATTTTCGGAGCGCATTATTTATGGATAATCCATTTGAGCTGAGAGGGATGACATGGATTTTCTGCGCTTCCTGTTGTTAATATTTACTTGTTGCTGCATAATTGGCATTATGTGCAGAGAACCTCTGAGGTGTCCCTCAGCCAGCAAAGTTGCCACAAGTCTCACTCTCAAGTCAATCCGGTGGTGATAAAAACAAACACATGTTTGAATCTCCTGCCTTTAAAGTTGGCCTACCATATCCTGGCAGCATCCTCTGTGAATGAAGGAGGCCTACACCTCAGAATGTTCTTGAATTATTAGCGAGGTCAGCTGACCTCTTTAACACTGCTGAAATCCACCAGCTGAGCAGTCACAGCTGTTGTGGCCAAGGACTGTGCAATTTACGCAGCTGAGTCAAGCAGATTGCAGGTATCCATTTGGCTAGCGGAGTTGCTATTTAGCTATATGGTATCTGGGTATTTATGGGATTTTTTTCACTTGGGGCAAAATCCAAGCAATGTCAGTGTAGACTGTGGTGAAAAAAATAAACCTCAAAAAATGTTTGCCCGCAGGGAAACGGTTATTGGGAAGAATGTGATAGATGATTGGTACGTGATATGGGGGATTAAGTTTGACCCATTTGGATTAATGTTGTGAGATGAGAATCCATGTTGAGGGATTCTGAGCTGCATCATGCCTGCCTTATGAGTGTGTATCTGTATGTGAGCTTGCTTCTGTGTGCTTGAACATGTGTTGCGTGTGTGTGTGTGTGTGTGTGTGTGTGTGTGTGTGTGTGTGTGGCTGTGTG
Organism: Albula goreensis; assembly: GCA_022829145.1. Taxonomy (NCBI): domain Eukaryota; kingdom Metazoa; phylum Chordata; class Actinopteri; order Albuliformes; family Albulidae; genus Albula; species Albula goreensis. Next base: position 24,530,653 of record CM040754.1, on the reverse strand, counting down.
TGTCTGTGTTCATTTTTAAGCACAATTTCTCCTTTGTCAAACATGGCTTCCTACAATGCATCTAAATCTATTTGTTCTGTGGAATAAATCCTCTGATTCTACAATCACAAGAGCATTTCTCTCTGTCTCTCAGTGATATGCTAATATTTATTCTACACACTCCACAGAATATTGTTTATTCAAACAAGCGAACACAATAAAGTACATTTTGCTCAATAGTCACAGAGTGGGCCAGAGCATGTTGAAAACAGTGTTCCGAAATGAAAGATTGGCTTGAAGCACATGTTTTAATTAACAGGGTTGTAAGAGGCCTTAAGAGAGACGGGTAAGATACTGCAATACAAACCCATTATATCCATGTTCCGCTGTACGTATTTCATTCCCTTCCCTCCCCTCTTCACTGAAACCACTTCTGTGTGTAATTTCCTTGTATCTCTTTATGATATTTTGCAATTCTAATTCCCACTTTGGCAGTCAAACACAAATGATGGTAAGAGCTGCAGATTTGCATGAAGGGCATTCTAAATTCTAATGTCAAGGGTCGTTAATCATTTTCCTTTGCATTCCTCTCACTGAAAGATGGTTTTTGAATGCAACGGATATTGCCGGGGAGGAATACATCTCCGAAATGGTTTTTTTGGATTAATTCCCCTCCATCCTCTAACTGACTCAAACCAAATTAACGGAAAGCAAGGCCAACAGCAGTCTCATATTTGCATATTTGAGAACTGGGCAACACGTGGTGTGACTTTCTGTGGTGATCATGGGTACCCTGACCGCATAAACCAATTATGCCTGCTTTTTTGCTTATTTGTTTGTTTTTCTTGACCTTGTCCTTCTGGGTTTTGTTTTGTATGCTCTATTTCTTCAGACTCGGATCCTTTTAAACATTTAAAGCTGGCAGAAAACCTTTTGAGCCCTTTTTTACACCCTCGGGCCCAAGCTTTGATTGATGGATATTCCTCCTTTAATACTTTAATCTGCAGACTGAGAAAATGACATAGGAGGCACAGGTGAATCTGACGTGGGATTTGCTTTTGGATTTAAAATGTTCTGCTCTCTCCTACATCACCCAACTTCTGCTAACTGCAGTGGACAGTATGGTAATGAATAGATTAAATATATATAAATCTGAATGTGCGCTAGCAACTTTGTCATAACATACCCTTTTCACTAAAAGTTTTAATGCCATGTAGCAAATTTCATTTTACAGATACTTGGTCTTTAATTCACTGATTTCTGATTTGGAGAACAATTTAATCTGTCTGGTTTGGAGTAACATTTTGTAATTTGGAAAACCATCTTTTAATCATTAATTAAAAAGGCTAATGGTAAAGGCATTCTTTATCTTGATCAATATTTTTTCATTGTTAATTACGCCAATGCAGGTGAATCTATGACCCTGGCACTTGAGAAACAGCGTTAAGTTTTCTGCAGTGGCAGAAGTGTGATTTCTGTATCCTTTCTCACTTTGTTTAATCAAAGCTTCATACTTGGTCTTGTGCAGGGTGTGGGCGGTCATCTAACCTTTTGCTCTGCTTTCTGCCTGGATTCTCAGCAGTGGGAACTAATTTAGTGTAAAGCTGGGGGCGATTTTGGCCTGAATTCAGTGTGTTTTACCCTCAGCTGTAAATAATATAATTCTGCAAATGTTTACCATTTTTCACCTGAAGTTGTTCTTGTTCTTTTTAGTTGTGGTTTGATCTGAAATTAAATTAGCCTGTTAAGTACTGAGCAGTATAAAATGCTCATGTAAAGTGCTGCAGCATAAAGAATGTGGCCTCCTGCAGCTGAACTTGCTGTTGAAGTACGTGCTGAGGCCTTCAGCCTCTGAGAGCCCTTTCAGTGCCACTTTTGCTTTGGAGAAGTGGAGTGAATTAATAGCATAATTAAAGACAGCTCAGGTATCAATGCAAAACAGACTTCCTTTACACATGGACCATACAAATATTGAATGACTTTTTATTGGTGAAAACCATTCTTAATTGAGGGACATAATTCTAATCTGCGTTTTCATCTTGGCGTTGTTATTATCACATAGTTTCAAAAACAATGTATCTTGAGAGACTGATTGAGGATATGATTTCGTATCAATCTGCCAGGCTGAATTTTAAACATGAAAAAAGACTAATAAATAGTCAAGGTAAAAGGTTATATACCAGCGTGAGATTTTTTATGGGCTTCCCCTTTTCTACATATAAAAAGGCACAGATGGTGTATGTACAGAGGTTATTTCTACATTTACTGTTTACCTGAAAGTCATCTTCATATTCTTGTTGTTTTCTGTAACTGGGGCTATAGGTTATATGAGGTGCTATATTGACAGGTAGAAGGAAAAAAACTCATCATTGATGTCTCTCCTCACTCAGACTCTCATTTCGTTTAATCAATTATGCTGTGTTTTTGGAATATATGCTACATCATGGGCCTTGCTATTGAAGCAAAAAAAAACACATCTCTCAGAATATTTACGTGATGAATGAGTGGCAGTGTTGCTGTTGTCATGGATTCATAGGCAATGACAGATGGCCCTCTGGGTTCAGTATAAGCACTGTGTTTTTAAGGAATAAGACTGGTGGGAAAAGGGATTTTAGCTTCTTTTTTGTGTGCAGATGTAAATGTATATAGTATCCAACAATCCTCAATCACAGGAAAGGTTATGGTGACAAAGTAATCAATGAGTCCACTGAAAGTCCTCAGGGAGACCCAGAGATGTTGATATGGCTGTTTGGCTGGAGGCTTAATCTTCTCTGTGCTCGTTTAGTTGCCCTTTCACTGCAGATGCTTGTCCACCTAATCTAATTTCCACTGCTAATGCCTTTCCTGGAGATGGTGTGCTGACACTGCACATTATGATAATGATTTATGTACTCACTCAAATTGGATCTTTCATGTACAGTACTGTACATCTGATGTCAAGAGTTGTCTTTACTGCAATTGGCTCAATGTGTCTCTGTGAGTAGCAATAAGTCATTCATGAATTACTTAGTATTTCTTCAAACCCAACATAAAAGAGACGCCTATACATGGCTATGTTGACAAAAGAAACAGAATTAGTCAGTTTATCATTTTAGCTGGACACAAAGTGTCACAAAATAACAATTCATGAATCAGTGCTTTTATACAAAGATTTGTGGACTACAGCATCGTTCCATGTTATCATGAATGCTTTAATGCACTTTACAGAATGTGACTAATGGGAAAAAAATTGCATTTGAATTGATTTCGATGTTGAAAATGATCTATCTCACCAACAAAGAATTTCTCACAATTCCTTGTATTGAAATACAGCTGTTTTTAAATAATTTGTCTTCTCTTTTTGAGTCTTGCACACTAACACACATATGTGGGTAATGTGGGATGCACAGGGATTCCAAAAGCTTATAGGAAAGAATTGTGTTTGTCTATGTACAGCTCTACAGTGTCATGCCAAACAACGTTTCCTTTGGATAACAGTGCTTTCACATAACAAGCACTTCTGTAGGGAGAAAAAAAAGAATTTTGAAAATGTGAGCATTTGGCCTGCTGTGACTTCTGAAATTGTCATCTGGTGTTAAAACAGGGCTCTAACGGTGTGACCATGTTGAGGAGTCGGAGATCACTTACACTGGTATCCTGGTCAAGTTCCAATAAAGAATCTCCTTACACTTAGCCACCTAATCATCCCCTGTATCTGATTGGCTACACAATTCCTTATGATCCCCACCCAAAAAGAATCTAAAGGTCACCATTTGGTAAAGGTACAATATAAACCCCACTGGATACCTGGAATCCTAATTAGATTGGGATGGAGATTATATCCTGCATCTATGTGTGCAGCTGGGTGACAGTACTGGACTCTCCCTGCAGGATAAGAGTGGTACGGCAAAGACCTGCCAGTCATTTAGCGCAGGCTTGTCTTTGCATGGCACTTTCTGTTTGTCATTCTCTGATTAGGGTAAGCAGCTTATCTCTCCCATGCTTAGTTAGGAAAACCAAGAAAGTCAATCAGGCCCTCAGACGAAAGCAAAGCTTTGTTGTCTACTTTCCGTTATTTGTTTCCTCAATTACTTGTATCTAGCTTGCTTAACAAATAAACAAAGAAGCTATTGTGAATTCAAGGGCCCACTGCTGTCCACTAAGCTGTTGTCTTGCTCTTCTGCTTCTGATGAACACGATTCACGTGGTCAGACTTAATAGCAAATGTATATTTTGTATTACCCACCAGCGACATTGAATGAATGCTGCAGTATCAATGCAGTCAGCCATTACAAAGCCCAAGATTAAGTCAACCTTTGTCTTTACCTTTTCTTACAATCAAACCGCCTTATTTTTTCCATTTTGTACTGTATGTGAGTTTCACAACTTTCAAATGACTCGCCATGGTATTTTTTTGTGAAGGAAAATAATGGCACTTGCTTGTTCAAGTAAAAATTCAGAACAAATGTCAACTGAGTCCAAACCAAAGTTGCGAAAGCTTCACTTTTTCCACAGTCACACAAGGTATGTAAGACTTCAGACTTGTTTGCCCTTGAAAGATGGTTGTCATAAGAGATTGTGACCTTAATGCTTTCTCATCTATGGCCATGATCTTTATGTGTCTCTTGGAGTCTTGTAGTCCATTTTATCCTGTGTCACACTATCATTTATTGAAGTAATCGCACCTGCGTTTGTCTGAATACACTGTACAGGGCCTCTTTGGAGCCAGGCTAGCCCTTTCATTTTTTTTATGATAGTGTTCGGGCCTGCGGAGTAGATGGGCGGATGATAACTCTGTTTCAGACAGGTTTACTGTTTAGCCCCTGCTGATCAGAAAATTGAATCTGAGATTCCTCTGCAGAATTTTGGCAGTTACAGATAATATACCCTATTCTCTGGTTTCCTGAATTAAAATTCATTTATTTCTTTCCTAATCATGCCTGCATACTTCTGAATTATATACCAATTGTATCTCTCTGGTATTCTGGAATTGTTCTATCATTTCTTTCTTATGTAATTATATTTTCTTTATATATTTGTATTTCACAATGATTAAGTATATTCACTGTGGAAATTGGATCGATAAAGAAATTGAAAAACCTCCGAGGATGGCAGATAGTTAATAGTGACAATCTATTGTTTCAAATGAAGCGCTTCACTCTTTTGGTAATAATTATGACCTGTTGTGCAGGTTAAAACAGTGAGACTTCTTTTGTCATTTCTGCTGATTGATTATATTTACACTCCTTGATAAATTCTGTTTGCAGTCATAACCAGGGGCTAACTCGATGTTAACAAGCTACCATTTAATTATATTGAGCTATGTAACAAAAGGAAGCAATAGAACATCCAGCAGCAAAGACTTAAATCAGATGGTGCTCTCTCAGATAAAACGTAAGCCTGCAGACGCATAGCTTTTCAAGATGATGCGATTAGCCTTTGGGCCTGACTGAATTTTTCCCTCTCCTAAGTTTCCTTTAAATGGATTGTGTCAGGCAGGTCTTGCATCATCTGTCTCCTCTCCGACTCCACTGAGGGAAGTGATGTTGATCATTAGGAAGAGGTTTTATTTGGTCTGTCCTCTTAGATAGGAACTAGGCATGAAATGTTCAGAGAGTGAAATTATAACTTTTATAAAATACATAGGAAAGGTTGTTATGGTTTAGTAGATGGAAATTATCATGATACTGACACATGAGCTCTAGAAAAGCACCACATATGCTTATGTGGTACAGTATGATGGAATGGAGAACTGTCATTGCTTATCATCATCTTGTCAATAGATGTTTTTTCTGAGGTGATATTATCTGACTTACTGACCTCCTTAAGGCCATGAGGATTTTTTCAGTCCTCAGGTACGGACCCATGGCAACTCTTTAAAGCCTTTACTTTCACTGTTTGTACACTTTACCTCATCACCTTACAACAGATGCTAAATACAATTCTCTCTTTCTCAGATATGCAGGGTGTTAAAAAATGACATCATGCTACTCTGGGGAAAAAGATTTCAGGCATGATTATGGCACCATATTTATCTCACTCTATAGTATCACTGCTTTATTAAAACGTTTAATCGTTTCTCATTAAATCCTGTCTAAATTAAAAATATAACAATCATAAATATAAGCACTCAGTGGAATCTAAAATATAGCAATATTTTGAGTGCATGGTTGTACAAAATAAATAAATGAATAAATAAATACTTGCACAATTGCTTGGATTTACTTTTATTATACTGCTTTTCAATGTAGAGCCACATGATCATCAAATAACAAAATTTACCTTGTAGATATGGAGAGCTGGATTTAATGTATAGACCCACACCCATTCCAAGTGTCTTCACAGAAATTCAGATTAAATAAGCAGGTTCATTAATATATAAATAGTAATAAAGAAGAGCTTTCAATGTCTTTTGTATAAGAGGTATCTTTGTCCACCGCTGCCTGTGAATCAGAGCCAGGAGGGACGTACTGTTTTGTGCTCTTACTTCTAGCACCTCGTCTGGCTGTGTATGTGTGTGTGTGTGTGTGCGCCTATTGTGTCGTGAAAAGCAATTTAGATTATGGTGCCGCAGACTTCTTTTAAACTGCTCAGGGTTGTAATTGGGCCTGTCTGAGCCTACCAACAAAGCCCCGGACGACTTTGCACCGCACTTGCCCTGTCTCATGTACAACATGTGTGAGTAGATTCTGGGAACTCTAGGAGTGAAAACCAGATGCAGACAGGTTCTCCAGCAGTCTACTATCCTCTGTTTCCCTAAAAGATAAATTGTAGTTTTCTTAATTCCATTTCTTTGGGTTTCACATTTCCCCCCTTGAGTTGTTTCTGACAAAAAGTGTCTGGGGTTAAATCAAATTCATTTAGTGTCTTTAATTTTGTTCAATCAGTATTAATCAAACCAAATTAATATTTGAAAGGATGAACCTTCTGCTCACAGGGACTTGAAATCCACAAAACAGGGAAAGATATAACCTAAAGGTGTTATTATAAAGTAGCCCTCAGTCCTTTTTGATTTACACTGTTTTAACAGAACATGCCGTACTGAAATGGAAACATATACAAATAAATACAGAAAAATATAAGACAAACATTTATTCAGAAAAATAAATAAAATGTTGGAAACATTTATTAAAAGGAAGATTGCAAGTTCAGGTTTCCTATTGAACCTAAGTTCCTTTCTGTGTAACCTTCAACAGTGTGGAGGAGTGTGGTATTTTGGATGCTTGAAAGCAATATGTTGTGCCGTATATAGAAATGTGCTATTGCTGGAGAAAGCCCAAGAAACACATGAAATCAAATGACAGTATTGAACATTTAAATACTACAATCAACACAATGAGATCAAAAGATTCATAAATGTATCGTTCTGATACAATATGATACAGCAAAATAATATTAGAAGTTATTACCATCCACTGGGATCTAATGGGAATTATTTTCCACTTTATTGTTTATTCATTCATTTCTGTGAGTACACAAATTCACTTATTGATGCATTATTCTTGTCTTTAACCATTATAATTGGACACCTATAGTCCTATGGCATGATACACTCCTAAAGCTGGTTATTGGCGATGTAAACATCAAATTATGTTTAGCATCTTGAATATCGCTATCCAAACAAAATACCCTTAGTGTGAAAAGTTGGGGCTCTACTTTATGCCTTGGTGATAAGAAGCAACCTGTTGAGCTATGACTTCTGAATACTACAGTAATTGTCATATGCTGAAAATGATGTCTCCTGTCAGAGAGAAATAATAAAGCTGCTTTATTGTGGCACAGTGCTAATCCAGGTTTGAGTGAATAGCATATGCCCTGATATAGAGACAGACGCTAAGATGCTCTCTTTTGTTATCTGCAAGGAAACGGTTTGGGCACTGCAAACAGTTGGCCTTTTTTGCTGTATTGATTTGCTCAAGATACACAGTTCTTTGAGGATATGCATTTATTTGAGTTGTAATATTAGTATTATTAGTATATACTAACAAAAATACATTTTTTTCCAGCACACAGTATATGAAGTGCTCTTTCCTTGGGGAGCTTTGTCTTTGCCGAGCTCAGACTTTAATGTAATCCATTCATGCAGCTGGCCAAACAGAACAATGGAGAATTTTACCTCTTGCAGCCTTCTTGATATTACGTATTTATGTCAACATGGGCTGATCATCAAAATAGATTTTTCACTTTATTTACGCAGTTGTGATGTGAGATTAATATACTATGGAGGTGTGGTGTTATAAAAATGTTTAAAGGAAATGTGTTTTCTATCAGTTTGTTTAATGGATAATTCATGACTGATTGTGATACAGTGCTGTGGATCAGTCATTCAGCTGACTGCACAGGTGATTTAATCTTTGCAAGGTCAAATAAAGAAGTGAAAGCATAGGAAAGAACCAAATATACTTGGCAAATATGCCTGGCAAAATGAACAGAACAGTACCTTCATGAGATCAGCATAGTGGATGCATTGTTTCTTTTTATCAGGTGCAATCACAATGTGGAGTTTGATATGATCAGCTGAGTAGCCTTCAGCAGATGGACTTCACCATTTTTGCATTATAATACATTTATGCGCCACTGGATGATTGAGTGAAAAGAGCACCATTTTTTGATAACATGTTATTGTATACACTGAAATGTAATTATGGAAACACACACACACAGTCACTGAATATTGGACTGATTGACAGACAGAAAGACAGACAGACAGGCAGACAGCTATAGGCTAGTCTGATTCATTGGAAGAGAACTTCTCCAGGGGAGTTGCAATGAGCAGCAGGTGGATGCGTGTGGTCCTGTTCAGACACAACGCCACAGGACTTTTTCCTCTCTCCACCTGCGTTTTTGAGTGGCTGGGTGCAATTTGGCCAGTGCTACCAGTATAATCAATACTTATTTAGGGCCTGCGGCTCTTTGCCATGGCTTGCAGGTATTGAGCTGACCCTTTGGCTGAAGGGGGCAGATAGATCAAGGTGGATCCACAATTTCCTGACAGGAATATTGGTTGATTGGAAAGCAGGCTAACTATGTGAATATAGTTATATATAAACAAAACATATTTATGGAGTGATTGCAAGCAACAATGATGAGATTTTTCATATATGCATAGTCACATTGTCAAACTTTGATCAGAGATAATCTCATCTCACCAAATTCAATTAAATAACCCATATGTGGCAGCCATAACAGGATTAGCATAGAAGTAGCACTTCACCAGCTGAAGCTGTTCTAGGTGTGACAGTACTATGAAAAGGTTATAGTAAACATTGTTCATTCATGCAGTTATTTCCCATCAATGGCATAGACAGTCAGTAGCTATGATAACAAACCTACAATAAAAATAAAAATGCAAAAATAGTTTGATTAAATAAATCAAACTATCATCAGATGCACCAGTTTCTGATTTATAAAGCTATAAGGTTGTACAATTCTAAAGCTGTAAAGTTATAAAGTTGTAAAACTGTGATTCTAGCTACTGGTCTTCAGTGGTGGATTTCACATGGAACCACATTACCTCATTATTAAAATTAAAGAAATGCTCATTTTTATATTTTACTGCACATATCAGTTACACCTGTCGTATGTCTCTGAAAAGAGCTGGAGATGAGATTTTCATCAACTCATTATGTGGCATGCATTCAATTTCATAGTGTTTCTGTATGAAATATTTTATTGCCTGTAATTAGTAAATTTATTGGTTCTCAGATTCTTGTTAAAAAGGGAAGGAAGGTAGATCCATACTATTGTTAATGGTATTCATTTTAGAATACAAATGAAAAGCTTTAGATTTAAATGAAACTCCAAATCCATGGTATATTGTCTGCTGATTATTTTTGGAATTGAAATAAATTGAAGTGAATGACAGATTGAATGGATCCTTTGCTGCAGTCATTGCATTCAGGTTTATATGAGGATTATATCATTTGAAGTGGAAATGTATGAGGGATTGAATGCAGCGTCCTGAATTCCAATGATTACACTGCAGACTTTCAATCTGTGTGTACAGTGTAAGAGATAAGAGATAAGGATTCATCATGTAACCTCATGGACGATTCAGCTTATAGAGCAAAACGAATCAACAGGTGTACATACACATTTACCTTAGTTTGAATTGCAATGGGTAGGTGCTGAAAATGTAATTCATTGTAGAAGCAACATTCTCCTGCTCTCTCTCTCTCCCTCTTAATCTCTATATCTGAGGATGCAACTGGAAGATTGGCCATTTCTGAGGCATAAACAACTTGTGTATGAAATGTAACATAATAAAAAAGAGCCTAATGAACATTAATAGGGCTGTCACAATGAGCAATAAACTAATTGCAGCATTCTAATTCCTAATTGTGGATTTGCCGGGTTCCAATTGGAATGTTAATGCCCTAGACAGCTGGCGTTCTTTGTGTTCACGGTTCTTCCGGGACTTTATCCAAATCCGGTCAAGGTTCCGTGCTGGAAGCTAACCCAAGTAACCCAATCAGTGCTCTACCAGGGCAGAGGCACCAGGAGAATACCGTGTCGGAGCAAGATGCAAAACACCACCTCATTATCCTCAGGCTCCAGCACAGTCCTACTTTACCTATAATGCCCATCCTGCCGAACAAGGCCAATGTAATCATGTCGGCCTAATTTAACACCATTACAGTAATTTGGCCGTCTAGCCCTCTCTCACTCATTATGCATAATTAAATCCAGGAAAATTGGTCATGGTTATATAGCAATTTCAACTTTTAAGAAGAGTTAGTATTTTGATTCTGATTGTGATTATTTTGCCTGTCCCTCCCATTTTTGTCTGGTTTTATTGTCCTAGAAGCAGACACTGGTAAAGTCTGGCAGCCATTCAGATGCACAATCACACCAGAAAGGGAATTGCTGCACGGATACAATAGTGGTGACAATTAATGAGTAACCTTGAGAAAGGTTATGCTTTAGAATTACTGCACAGAGAAACTGTATGCATGTCATGTATACAGGATAACTGTAAAAATCTGTCTGATTTGCATAAGATCCGAAAAGGATGTCTGCAAAACTAAATGGATGAAGTTTGAAAAAAGAATAATGTGCTTGGTTTGATCAGGACACTCTTGCCTGTTTTATAAGTTATGCGAAATTTACATTCAGCTCCTGTGCTTTTGAAGCTCCGGCCGTATGACCCATCACATCTGTAATCAAAACGCTGTCCTTAAACATTCAGAGCATTGAATATTCTCCTCAGGATCAGTCCTGTAAAATATTCTGTGTGAAGATAGACTGTTAAAAACCTCTGTAGTTGCAGTAATTAATGTTGATACTAAGGATAGTGTGTATATTTTATACGGAGCATATTTTGACTGAATGTGACATCATCACAGAGACCTCTGCTAATACCCCAGACATGGGCCAATGTGCAAGATCATTTTCCCCTAATGAGACTGGTCTCTCATCTTGAAATCAAATCTTTTTTAATGCTTTTGCCCTTTTCTTACAAATTTATGATGGCCGATGGTTTTCACAAGCCACTCTCAGCACTGGAGCCGTTGCTATCAGTCTGGAAGAATGCGGGCTAACATGCACTCTCCTCCAAAACGTGTGATAGTGTGTGAGCTGATGCTGCTTTAAACTGCTCAGTATCCAAGCTTAGCTTGCACAGACTCAAGTCAGGTGAACATGCTTCATGTACAGCATTATGCAGGTAGAATAAAGACATCCGGTTGACTTGTGGGTGATGAGACCCAGACATCCTGCAGATGACTACCCTCCCTCCCTTGGAGGTTCATGGACCTGTTATGGCCTGGGCTTTGTGGCCCATCCACACTCTATAACAGTGACTTAACATGAAGAGCCATCCCACAGTAAAATTTCATCATTCTGGTTTGATTCTAAATCACTTTTTTAAAACCCTGTCTTTTTCTCATAAGCCACACTCATATTGATTCCAAGCTCACTCAATATGCAATTCTATCATGAATAATATGACAATATGAGTAATACCACTACTGTTATTATAACTACTTTACATGTTTAAGCACAGCTTTGATTTACCACTGTGCAGACCCTCTGGTTTTCCTAAAGCAAGTCTTTTCAGTGTGGTGATTGGCCCCCAGCCTGATATATCGACTCCTGATCTTGCCAGTGCCAACTGTTGCAGGCCAAACTGACTTAGCATAACTCACTCAGGGAGGTACAGAGCCCATCTGCATGTGTGTCCCCAGCTCATTGTACAAGAATGAGCCTTCTGGTCGATCTGGCCCCTGCAGTCTACTGGCCAAGGAGGCGCATGAAGTATAGCCTAAGGTAACGGCTGTACAGCTTAACTGAGGGGCTGCGGTGTGGAAAGAAATGATAGCTGGCAGCAAGCAGGTCGGGGAGACAATAATTTGCCTGTTTGGAAAGAACATCTCAGGATGAAAATAGATTGAAATAGGACCCACTGTGAAGAGGCAAGCTCAACAGCAAGAGGAGTTTTAGTTTAATCTCTCCCTGCTCATGAAAAACATGTTCTGCAATATAATTTGAAACACATCGACTGTCACGTCTGAGTTTTATCAGATGATAAATACTTGAATTCATGGACTCCATCTTATATTTGGGAAATGCATCAATACTGCAACAGTAATAGGAACTATGAACCCAATCATTTTTGTTTCTAATTTCTTACAGGGCTTGAAAACATGAGTGCACCCACATTCCGTTTTGGCCAGCACATCATCAGGGCTACGGCGGTGTTTCTTCAGACAGAATTGTCCTTCGCACTGGTAAATCGAAAACCAGTGGTGCCTGGACGTATCCTTCCTTCCTTATTTCTTTATTTATTTATCATCACTGTTACCGGGCGAGAAGGTGAGCCGACTGCCACTCTGCTCTGAATCAGGTCCAGGTAAGACATGGCTTTCTTGTTTCTCTTGCCAGTCACTGGAACATTGTGTGCTCAATGGAGCATCACAACAGCCATTGGTTGCTCAGCAACAGTTTGCTCTGAGGTAAGTTCATAGTGACCTTATGAAAAGGCCATATAAACAGATGTTTGCAACAGAAAAAAAGTTTCCAGGAGAAGTCTAAGTGCACTAAGCATGGTTTGGTTAAAGGTGTAAAGGCTATTTTAAAACAGCTGTTTCAGAATGAACCTTGCTATTGGCCCATGCAACACTGAAAAGGAGCACTCATGGATCACTGTCAATTTTACCTTCTGTTTCCTTTGTTTTTTCCTGCGTGAAAAAGCTCAATACGTTGTCTATTAATCTTATTTCTCAACAAACAAACACAAGCCTTGCATACATTTGCATTATTTCCTGCTCTGATTTATTTGAATAATGTGCCTATTCTCTTTTTGAATAATAATACACTATGTTCTTGGCTTTGTGGGCAAGTTCCTCAAGTATATTTTCCCTTACATAACTCTTCTATGTTTAGATTAACTTTGGTCTGTGGGAGATTTTTCACATTATGGAACATGTCTGTATAATCCCTAAGTCTAAAGAGAAGCAACAATGTTTTCAAGCTATGAGGAATACATTATCATTATTTAGTCACACTGCCTTTACAACAATGTGAAGCATTACAATTCCTGCAAAGCTGAGAGTGGAATTTACATCATGATTACCAGAACAGTGTAGCATGCCAAAATGACTGTATTACCTGGGTTTTGGAGTGCGGTTGCGATCATGTTACTTTCAATTCATCAGTGTTTATACTAATTATTACTGATAGGAAATAAGAACAACTCAAAAGGCAAGTTTGTTCTGTTTTTCATGTAAAGTGGTGTGTGCTATCATGCTTTCTTGTTCTTTTTAACATTGAGCCATTCTTGCTGTTGACTGTTTTATCTATTGTAGCATGTAAACATGTCTAAACATGAATCTGCATCCAGACCGACTTACACTGCCAATATGCATATGGTGTACCAATGTTATTTAGGTCCATTATGTGGCCTAAATTGAAAAGCACTATTGGATATGACTTGTATCTATGCGTTTCCATACTGGTGCCATGTGGAAGTGTGTGTGTGTGTGTATGTATACAGTAGGTGAATATGAAATGTGGAATGGCTGGTCTGTTTGTACGTGGATAGGAATAATTCTGCGGGGTTACCTGCAATAGGCTTCATGGGTGATTTGCCCCTCAGACAGATCCCCTATTTTATCTCTCTCTCTGTGTCTCTGTCTCTGAATTTCTCACTCTCTCTCTCTTTTTGCCCTCCTCTGTCTCTATCCTCCATCAAACACACATGCCTGCTCATCTTCAGAATATCCCCTCATTACAGAGATATTGCCTGGATGTATCATAACAAAAATAAACACAGTGAACATAAAAACATCAATCATATCATACAATCAATCATACAATCATACCATGTAACATTTTTCTGGTTAAAATATGACCAAAAATAGCTAAAAATATCATCTAAAAATTGATTTAAAGGTTAAAAACCTTGATACAAATTAAGAGAATGCAGATCTACTTAGACGTGATGTAGATGTTGTCAGATCTACAATCGGAGTTATCCTGTTCCATGTCAGTCTCATGCATGGCTTGTCTCATTGTCCCTGTCAAGTCATGGTTATTGAATACAAATTATTTATTTATTTGTTTTTTTATGTGTGGAAGTATCACCATTTAATTTATATTTTTCTCATGCATGCTTTCTTGAGGAGAGGGCCACAGATTTAATGCATGACATCTTTAATTTATTAGTGCAGCACTGCCAATCACACATTATAATTTGCTGTTGAAACAATGGGTATTATGAGAACATTTTTGAGAGTCCCATCAATCCCCAGTAATTAAGTACGATGTTTTTGTCCTTAATGTCTGGTCCGCTATTGGTTGTTTCCCATCTCAGCAAAACTAACTAGTTATAGTCTAATTCTACACAGATGAAAAACATTGTAGAGAAAGGCTACATTGCAAGTAAATATCATCAATTTATTTATTAAAATAAGTGTTTGAGGCCCTGTAAGCCCACTATGAAAGTTTCTTACAAAGCTATGTGTCATAACCATCACTGAGTCCTCAGTTGAATTTCTGCGTCAATGTTTTTATTTCATCCTCCCGCTTTTTTTTTTTGCCTAATTCAGATGCTAGCAAAGACAAACAGTAAAAAAAACTTTTTGTGACCTTGTGTGGTTTAGCATTCAGAGGTAACAGATGTTAGCCATGGAAAGAACACAAAGCTGAAAAGAAAAATGAACGGTGTATTCAGTTTTTTTTTAATCTAGAGTTGTATACTCAGACACTTTGGGAGATGGCATCCAAGTAAATAGCTTACAAAACCTAAACAAAATAACAAAAAAATTTCACAAACCGCTATTGGCTGAGGTCCATACAGAATGCACAAATGATGCAGTGTTTGTTATCTTTGCACTGATATATTTGACAGTATTGTTGGCACAATGCAGTCAGACTGTGTCTAAGAAGTGACTGTATGCTGGTCATTGTCTCACAGCTCTCACACTGGTTGGTGTATACATTTCAGTTTCAGTGCTCAGAGTTCAGAGTTTCATAGGCTGCTCTGTGTGTTCGGCATTGCTTTGAAAGTCCACTAATTTCCATGTGAGGTACTTGTGCACAGAGCCCCGTAGATGCTTCTTGATTTGCACATGTGAGTTTTTCATCCTCCTACCATAAAACAAAAGGGTGGCATCCCTAGGGTTTACTGAGATACAGGTTTTCCTCACCTCTACTGCTTGGAAGCTTTGCCACTTGCACCCTTTCATTGTTGCCAGTTGTGATTCTTCTGAGTGTGTGAGGCTAGGCAGGAGAATGATCCACTCTGGGGACCTTCTTTGCTCCTTTTTGTTTTCTGAGTGAGCGGGCTGACTGCCTCCGCACCTCTCTCTAGACATAGGCCCCGATTCAATCAAGGCTTTGTCCTTAGCTTCAACACTCAATTCAGTTCAAGCATTGGTCTTTTTGGTTGCAAACACAGCAGGACAAGTCTAGTCACTGATATTTTCTTGCAAAATTAGGTCTGTAGAGGAAAGAAAATAATAAAAACTCTTGCAGCTTGATCTATCAAACATGCTTTTTCTGCAAGGACATATGCAATTCAATCAAAACAGACTTTACATCTCAACATATTAAGTGAGTTATAGGTTATTGGGCACAATCAAACATGATTTTTGGGATGTGTTCTTTTCATTTAAAAATAGAGTAGAATATTCCCTAATAGAATTGCAATTGTCTTTAAGGAGGCTAAGTGTGTTTTATTGAAAGTAGTCCTAAACAGGTAACTACAGACCCCAAGCTAGTGTCTTTTGCCTTCTCCTTTTCCCAATGCTATGCAAACATGTACAGTAATTCTCTGTAATAAAGGTTCTTGATGGATTGTTCAATCTTGTTTTTTTGCAGTTTGAAAGAGGCTGTGAATCTTTTTAAAGGCATTCATTCTTTTCCTTCCTGGGTCTTGGAAAGATATCCAGGTCAGTTCTGTATGTTAAACGTGGAGTGAAGAAGTTCTGATGATTGGACGTTTCTTTCAGCAATGCCATTTCCCATGAGTACCAGTATACCATTTTATATCTGCTCTGTTATATGCCATTCTTCATCAAGATATGTTACTTGGGTTTTTTCCTGGAACCTTCAGTTGCGAGTTCAGGGGAAGTATTTTAAGCAGTAATAATGTGTGATCATTAGTTTTGAGACACTGTGTGGTGCATGTTATTTTGCTACTGCCTATGACGTAGGGAACTGTTTGCAGACATTAATGTGAGAAAAGGAAGGGGAAAAGGCACTGAAGAGGGTGGGGTGGGTGGAGGCTGACTTTAACAGAGGAGGGAAAGTAAACAATACCCCATTTTGCTTGTTGTATTAATCATATAACTCGTATTGCTTTTTCAGTATCCAGCATTTAGTTTTTTTTCCTTAAGAAAACCATATAAATTAAAGAGAAAGTGTCAGACAATCCAGGTGCTGAAAATCAACTGGATGTGTGGGATGTTACATTAGCATTCTGCCCATATTGATCGGGTTGAAACTGCAGAAGGACTTACGCTTGAGATAGGTGCGCTAATAAAGATTTTAACTGAGTATGACACCATTGTTACTCAGCCATTATAGAATGTTTGTTTTACATGGCATTGAACTCTGCATGTTCAGCTGATCTGGGGGTTGATAAGCAGTGTTTAATTAACACAAGTTTATTATCATGCAGGTCATTTAGTTTCTCTGTAGGGGGCCTTTAAAATTGGTTCATTCAACCCTCACTCACCCTGCCTTCTGCAAATTCACATTGCAGAATGCATGTATTCATATTTTTAAGCAGCCATTCATTTGACTTTCAAGCATTCTGTGCAAGAGGGCTAGCGATGAAGACTCCCAATAACAAGAGAGTTGGTGTTGCATCCGAAGTCATGTGAGCTCCATAGCAACCAGAGATGGAGGATGAAAGCACATAGACTCCTGTGACACATCGTTATGTTCAGACAGACTCAGAAAGAATGACACCCCGAGGCCTATTCAGGTTTCACAGAATGTGCCACAAATATTATGACACTTTCTTCGGGAGAGTCGTTGGCACTAAACAAAATCAAATTACATTTTGTTTGACGTGCTAAAAGGCTTCCAGTGGTTACCAACACTATGCAGCAGGAAAAATTTCAGTACCCGATAGTTTTATTCACAACCTTACATATTTACAATTTTGCACTATATGACGTTATATGTTCTGCGTGACAGTCTGTCTTGTAGAAAACACCAATTATGCTATTATACAGATTAAAAGCCATGTGCTTCTGTTATTCCTTTTGTGTTTAAACATAAAACGCTATTCACTGGATTTTTTGACATCAGTATTAACATGTATTTTGACTGGAGGGAAAAAGCTACATGGAGCACTGTAGCTCCACTGTCTGACTTCTCCCAGTGGTGAGTTGTGCAAGTTTCTCGATGGCTCACTGCTGAAGTGGGGAAATGCTAAAGTCACATGCACAAAGAGGATGAATGCAGGCAGAAGGGCAGAGTGCCCGGCATGTGCCAATGGGAGGCTGCAGGGATCCTCTTCAAACCGACATTCAGAGCTGGAGGGTGGCAGGGCAGGATTAGACTCGAGAGACCCCCGGTATTCAGAGCTCATAATCAGAGGCTTTCAAGGTTCAATCAAGAGGGCAAAAAACATTTTCAGTCATATTTGGCCATCAAATTATACTTTTGTCAAGTTCTCCGCATGCTGCTGATTAAATGTAATTATGATATTTTCATGATTGGAATGAACGGTAAATGAATGGTGAATGAGGTAAAGTCGCGATGTGAAAAGCGCACTCCTTTGCAGGAGTAGAATGAGTTGCACAAACATTCATCACAGTTCAGTCTGCTCTCCATGGCGTGTCTGTTCTTTATGAATGCGGTCATGAAAATAACCAAATTGGTTTATTCATTTGTGGTTTCGGGTCTTAAAAGTATTAACTTGGATCCTTAATGAAAATATGTATCTGTAATGAAAATCAAGCACTTGGTGGTGGGACAGTGAGAACGTTCCCTGTTGGGCTCCATTTTCATATTTCAGTATAATTATTAAAATCTTAGCTCTGCTGAGGAGAAGAGAAGCACATGTTTACTTTAAAGAATGAAGTAAACATGTCTGCCTGCTAGCTGTTTCATGTCTGGCATGCATGGTGTTAACAGAAGTGAGACCTGAAAAGTGCTGTAACTCACTTTGTGTGGGTGAAGGCAGTAGGGGTGTCTCGGAAAGTGAGTGCAAATTGGCAGGAGAGGCATTGAAATGGCAATGTAATTTAAGAGTGTATGTTTGTAAAAATGGAATTGAAGTACACTCATAATGAAATGAGATTTTTCATGGTGTTTGATTTGTATGAGCCTGATTTTTTTAGTGGCTGAACCCATGGGAGGCCCTGAGTTTCAGATTGGAGTAGGTAAAGCAGGGGTGTTGTAATCAGAATTATTCCCTGGGGTGTACGTTTCGCCACTGTTGCTGTGGTAAGAGTAAGCAGAAGTACACTTGTGATAACAGTTAGATGGTGGTTAGGTGACTAACAGTTTTGTAAAGTTACATATGTGTCTTAAGAGAATGAATGCTTTCTTTTGTTTTTATGTTTTTTGTTTAGGTTTTTGGTGAATTGTAAAGCCACAATTACTGTATTGAATACCTTCTGAGTTCTTGTTTTTTCCTTTTATCCTCTAAGCCACATCACCACTGATGTTTTGAGCTGTTTTATTTTGAGTAGGGCTATGTTAGTGTTGTGTGGAGGGGTGTTAGTAATTTGGTTCAGGTGGCCAGTTTTTACCATGTTGGTAGTGCTGGTGATGGAATTAAAAGGATATTAAACATTAATTTACAGCATTATACTCTGTTAATTGGATTCAGACTCTTATACACATACAGCACTTGATATTTCACTCTGGCAAGGTTACAGTTAAAAAAAAAAAAAAACTTTGGGCTGGGTTATATAACCTTTCCATTATTGTAAATGTTTTGTCTGATGACTGAAAGAAGTATATTTCTGCCAGATAAATGAGGCATGAAACAAATGACTGAAAAAGTTGGCATTTGAGGAGGAAAGATTGACTGTGCCTTGCGTGTGTGTGTGTGTATGTGTGTATGTGTGTCTGTGTGTGTGTTTGTGTGTGTGTGTGTGTGTGTGTGCGTGTGCGTGTGCGTGTATGTGTGTCTGTGTGTGTGTGTGTGTGTGCGTGTGTGTGTGTGTGTGCCTGTGCGTGTGCGTGTGCGTGTACTTGAATATATGTGTGTGTTTTGTGCACGGGAGTGCATATAAGAGTACATGCAAGCATAGTGCAAGTGTGTGTCTGTGTGTGTGTGTGTGTGTGTGTGTGTGTGTGTGTGTGTGTGTGTGTGTGTGTGTGTGTGTGTCTGTGTGTGTGTGTGTGTGTGTGTGTGTGTGTGTGTGTGTGTGTGTGTGCATATACATGTGTATGGTGCGTTTTGAGTACTAGGTGCTAGATATCACTTTTAGTGACTGGAAAAAAATTGTATTCACATGGTGGACATTTACTCAGATAATTCCCTAAAATCCTGAACTACACATTTAAAGCCTACTCTTCTTTTTGTCACTGTAAGTTCCCCATTGTTATTTAATTTGCTTTATGCAAATGTCTGCCTATATTGTTACCATAACGTATTATGCAGCTGAAAAGAGCAAAACCTACCTTGTTATCAGCAGAACTGTATCTTATAATATTGTAGATGTTTATGTTCACATATGTGCCAAACATCAAAGCACTTGGATTTGCATATGAATGACGAATTAGCTAGATCTATTGAAATTTGCTGTTGAACCTTTTTTTTGGTTCTGAAGAATTTCAAACTAGTCAGTGGCTCTCGAGAGAGCGCTACATCTCATCTTCTTTTCCAACGTGAAATATGCTTTTCACTGTCAAGTCTGCATTGCATTTTGGAATACCAAAATGAAAATTTAAAGGAAGAACTGCGCTGTGCTTTGTTGTTCCACATAAGACAGTTACTGCCATTGAAGTCCGGTTGTGTTTTGAACTGCAAATATGTGATATCTGTGACTTTATTTCAGGACATTGTATGTCGGTTTTCATTTATGTCAGCTTAAAGAATGTCTCCATAAAAGTATCAGTAAACCTATTTCCCAGTATTTGTGTGGAAGTGTTGTTTGAGGGTGAAAACCTTGACGATTCCTTTTCCCTTTATCCATTCTCCTGCACATCATCCTTGTTTATGCGTTATTTCATGATATTGATATTGTAATTGTTGGAGCATTTATATGTCACATCTCCTTTGAAAAAGATGTCAAGCTCTAAGGTGTTTTCTGATTAAGTAAAAGATAGATAAATAAATACAGTCATAAAACAACCTCAACCAAAAACAATCAATCAACAGGGCACTTCTGGAGACAGGAATGACTATGTGTGAGGCTAATTAGAGCAACCGTGAAGAATGAAGCAACATATTTTGTGAATCGGATGAAGGTATCATATCTTAATAGCAGTCTCAAAGCCAAGTTTCACCCTGCAATTCAATAACCTGCTTTATGCAAGTAAAAGTCAGAATTGTCGCCTAAATGAAGTATACATTGCGCAGAAAGGATGCTAATGATTGGAAATTAATTTTTGGTCATCACATCAGCTGAATACATGAATACGTTTTGTGCATCTGCCACTTTTGAAAGACATATCTGTAATCCTGCTGAAATGTGTTTGGTTAACATTGCTCAAGGTCATACTTGAGTGATGGATTACGGTATTTGATATCAGCCAAAACATACGCACTGCCATTGCATTTGATTTTCCTCACAGAGAACAGCCTGCCTCATCAGGAACATGTAAATCTTTTAAAAAACATGAATAACACATTTTGATTAAACAGTTCCCTTCAGGATTAATTAATTACAACAACGTTGTGAATAGTTGATTACAAGATCCCACTAATCCTATTAAAATTCATAATTAGCGGCATTTTTCCAGTCATCCTGAGGTACCAGATGAAAATGTTTCTGAATGACCTGAAATTGTTTTCAGCAAAACGGTCCTTCTTTTATCATACCTCAGCAACACTGAGCATCTAGCAAGTGTACTGTATGCAGCCGTAAAATTACCTTTGATTCTTTGCAAGGATGGCCTATAAGTATGTATTAGCAACAGTGTGGTGCTGTACATCCTGGCATTGAAAGTCAAACAGAAAATTAATTTTTCAATCTGCTTTAATAAAGATGAGAGACTTTGTCTCACAGTTAAATGCAAACATTCATTTTAAACTGCATATTTATCGCGGCAACAGGTCCAGATAAAAAAAAAAATTATAAAATAAATAGAAGAGGTAAAAAAGACATACAAAACTGGGGACTATTTTTAGATCAATGCTGATAAACTTTTTATATCACTAATGCTTCCAGAACACATAGCGAGGTGCTAATTGCTTTAATTGAATGGTTGGCTCAGGCAGTAATGTTCCTGAATGCAAACAATGTGTGCCTCCAGGATTCCCTGACTGAGCTCTGCTTTGTGTAATATCACAAATGATTCCAGATTTTTTTAAAAAGTTGTTGATGTTATATAACTCCTCCAGATGACCCAAATGTGGGTGCCACAGCGTAATGCTTCCACTCTGCAGTGATACGCTCACCATTTATTTTATTCCTCCGACAGAAGAGATAGGAAATCACATCTGCGTCACACAGCAGCAGCACATTCAGAGCAGCAACTGAAATGCAACAGGCACCGTCATGGAGGTGTTAAAATTCAACCCTGTTCTTCTCAAGCAGAAAGCCTTTATTGGGCTTTTTAGTAAAAGATGAGTGTGTGTGTGTGTGTGTGTGTGTGTGTGTTTGTATGTGTGTGTGGTAGCGCATGCACATGTATGTGCGTGTACATGTCAGTACATGTGTGTGTGAGTGTGCAGGATTGGGGGTAGGTTAGTCCTCTGATGGATGGCACAGTCTGTGTTTTTGGGAGCATGTCACACTTTGATAAGCCCATGCCCAGCCCATGAGTGTGATCAGTGGTGCCTGTGAGCCTCTCTGGGCACTCAGGCCTAATCATCTTTGATGTAAACAAGTGGGCTGATGTGGGGTATTCTTAGCCCTGCTTTTTTGATGTGATTGTCTTAAGGGCTACAATGGAAATGCAGCTGTGTTATCAATGCAGTGCCAGCATCCACCAGCGCTCTCCAAACTGTGTTCTGCCCTCGCTACATGCAAATGCTCCTGCTGGACTACGCACACACATCAGTGTCTCAGATCACTATTGCAGTATCTCACTGTTTTATTTTCAGACTCCCTTCTTCTGACATTTTGCAGACACCTTATCCAGAGTGACACTACACAGCTTAAGAATACAACAGCAGAGTCTTAGCTGGGAGCAAATTCTGCAATCTTTGTGCGATTACCACAACTATTGGACTTCTCTACCACACCTAAAATTGTGCAACTTGAATTGAAGGAAAGTACATTCTCTTTTAAATGATGATTATTTTGTGTTTATATGGTGATTATGTCGAGGCAAAATGTATAGGGGTGATACACCCATCCTTAAAATGTTTTTACTTTGTTAATGATTTGAACAACTGGGTTTGGAGACACAGCTGTAGGGAAACAGGAGAAGCCAACTGCTGTCCAATGTGTAATGATCTCTGATGTTAAAACCATAGTATTCCTTTAAAATATAATGACAAGATTACATTGTTTTGGCTCCTCACTCTATGCTGTCAAATGCACATGAATTTCTTATAATGTACAGTATGGATAAAGCTATCTGTATTTCGAATCAATCAGTTTTTTCACATACAGCACTCTGCACAAAGAAATTGTAACAGAATTTCTTTGTTCACACAGTGCATTACAGAGACAAAGTGCAAATTATAAAACAGATACAACATGAAATGGAATGGAAAAAGAGCAAAGATGTGATGCATAACAAATCACAGAGAGTGATAGTTTTACAAAAATTAGATGCATACAAATAGGTATGCGTGTATGATTCATTGCTTGTGAATGTATTGAATCACAGTTTAAAATATGAGTGTGGAATACCATGAAAATAAAAGAGTTTCATTATTTTTTTGTTTTAGTTTTTTATTTTTTTTCTTTATGGGCGTACAGTAATTCGGAGTGGTGGTGAATGGTATTGTCTTCAAAGAGCATGGTTTATTTATTGCTTTTGTCAGGCATGCGTTGGTCCTCTGAGTGAGTGCAGGGTATCCACAGCCGAGGAATAGCAGAGCCTTCAGTCTGATGGCTTTTGACAAGCCTGCTGCCCCGGCCCCCTGACAGATTGACAGAATCTTCCTTTAAAAATCTCTCAGTGTCTCAGCTTGCCTTCTGATGTTGGACCCTATGACGCTGCCTCCCCCCCAACCCCTCCCTCCCACCCCCACAGCTGCTCTGCTGATAGGGCAGAGCCGCGGAATCGCTCCCGGCGCTCACTTTGGATGACCAGCCAGGCTGTATGGATCACTGTGTTTTTGCGCTGGGAACCAGAAGAGAAATCAGGTCATTGGATATTCTGAGCCGCGGGACAGAATAATAATAAAAAAATGAAAAAAAGTGTTGACCTTTTATCTGGCGGTGTTTATCCATGAGATTCTCCACAGCTGTGCAAGATCGGGCCCCACTGGGGCCCCTCAGCAGCCCGCTGGTCCCAGACGCAGTCACTGTCAGGGGTGGTGGAGGACCACTAGGGGGCGGCAAAATCGACCAACCAATATGTTGTGTACGAGGATTGGTGTCTCTTGGGTGCATCTCCCAAAAGTCCTCTCTGGACATACAAGCCATGGAACATGTGTTCTGTCAGACACGTTGGCCTATTATGTGTTGTTTCACAGGGATGCTGAGTGTTGAGTGGCATGGTTAGCACCGTAATGTTAGGAAAACAAAAGAGTTTGTTTAAATCTTTCTTCATCTCGAAATATTTTTTCGCCTTTAGGAGAAACAATTTGCAAAAAAAGGATAAGTAAGAAATCAACACTGATTTGCATTTTTTACAAAGTGCGAATATTTGACGCACTTGCACTACATCTCCAATTAAAAGTTTATACGCATGGTTTTTTCTGCCAATTTCTTTGAAGATTTTTTTCCCCCAAACTTGCCTTGCTAAATAATTCCTTATGCTTTTCTCATACATAACTCGCCTTTCAAGTCTTGCTCCTTGGCAAAGTCTATTCGGACGAAAGTCTTTTCTGCAGTCGATGCACTGTCTGTTTGTTTTTTCTTTGTCAACAGCTGATAAGGCTCTTGTCTCAAATCACCATCCTCCACATTCGACATCATAGGACTGGCTGGTCCAAAAGAGATCCCATCGGGCCCCGACACTCAAACATTCTGTTGCATCTCAACATTACCTGGCCTAATGAGGGCTTACAAAGATGCATAGCAACTGCCTGCAACAATATGCTCCTCAATATAGTCAGTCTTCTCTGATGAAACGAGTCCAATATTGTTCTTTGACATTGGCTCGCGTTCCTTACCCGAGTGAATAATAGACAGGAATGAGTTCATTAATTGCATTAACTTGAACGTTTTTAACAAGAATGTTTTCTCTTTCAAGTGAAAAAGATCTTTTCAGTACACTACATGAGCAGAAACTACTACATAATAAATGTATTGTTCCTTTCATTTATTTATTTTTTTTAAACAGCATCGTGACCCTGAACACATATCTATTATGTGTTTGAGTCAAGGAGTGGTGACATAGGTCCAGATTTCCCTTTGTCCACATCACTACTTTATTTCCTCAGAGCTAATAGAAAGAAAACTGGTCAGCAACCCCACCTTGAGATGCTACATAAATATGGAATCAGGTCTGATATTGTGTGCCTTGAAAAGTGCATGTGTACATAGGGAGAGATGCAGAATTTTTACTTATTTCCCTTTGAGCTGATTTTAATTGAAAAAAAAAAAGACTGCAAGTAAAAAAGTTATTGCCTCTACGCTCCAGATATGATCTGATGGACATTTTTTCCAGTTTAATTATTACCTCAGCTACTGTCGGGAAAAATGATGCGAGGGCCCACAGTGAAATTGTTTTTTTTTCTTTTTAAAATGCCCTTCAGATATTCTGTGATTGGACATGTTGATAATGTGACAGTTTATAATGGCTGTGCTGTTCAGTCTAATGATGTCAAAACCTGCAGGAAGAAACTATTACAAATACTGTAGTCCCGTGTTTCTCCGTGGAACAATGTTTGCTTTTGTTTTGTCGCTTTTGTCGCATTGGAGAAAAAAATGGTGCGATTCTAATTTTACAAGGTGCTGTGTACTTTACACCCTCTTAGTCCACCTGTGAATGATCATCATCAATTCTGTCAGTACTGATGTGGCCTGATTTTATTAAATAAAGAAGGAAGGCTTATCCATAACTTTACTTCCTTTACTGTCTTTGTATATCAAAGGACAATAACAAGTGTTGCTGCCTAAGAATATTTCAATATTTTGAGAATTCAGTGTGTCACATGTCAGGCGCATGGAGAACCACTCCCCTTTAGAGTTTAGACTCTGTGCTATAATTAAAAAGCTCATCCCACCCCTTCCCTGCATCACTCACCCAGCTTTGTCCAGTTATGACACAGAACTCAATACCGTCGCTTTAGCGCGGTGAACTGCCGGTGAGCCATTTTGTCATCGTTTGCTTTACCTCCTCAAGGTTACCCGCATTTTAAACAAAAAAGGGGGCCGATGCTCGTATCACGGCCGCTGTTGCTCTGCCCTTTGGAGCGAATCACAATTCAGCATTCTATTTAACTGTTTAATGAACTCCGCCCGAGCCCCCCTCACTGCAAATATTTGACCTCTCTGACAATGACTGATGGTTCTCAGAAGTGTACCAGTGTGCCATTAGCATTTCAAATAACATCATTATTCATAATTACCCTGAATTATTCAGCTGAAATGAGAGAATTTAATGGAAAACAATTCCTTTATAGAGGATATGGCTTTTTTGTGTGTGTCAGTGCCCATGCTGATGCGTGAGGTTTTAATCTCGCCACCGTACGGCTGTCACCGGATGGGACCTGGGACTGGAGAGGATTCACACTGCCACACAGGGCAATCCTCTGTGGATTTACCTATAATGAGTTTATGAGCTTTAAGTATGTCTCTGCTCGCTCCAAATTCAAATTTGGAAAGGTACACAGCATCGGGTTGTTCTCCATGATTACCATTAGTGGCTGCATTCATGATTAGAAAACCACTAATCTGCAGGTCTTGAGTAATGACAAATGTTGTGACATGACAGCTGAGTGAACAGGAATATGAATGATGTATTTGCATTTTTTACTAGCAGAAGCTCAGTAGTGAATAGCCATTGGGAATGTGCACAGTAAAGTACGTATGAGAAACTCACCATGCCAAATAGACTTTTATCCTATGTTAGTAATTACTATCACAATATATTTGTATTGTACATGACCTTGTTTAGAGCTAATTGATATCTTACTCATATTTGAAGTGTTACTGTGTCATGGTAATTGAAGTAATCCAGATTAAATGCCTAGCTCAAAGGTGATTCAGCAGTATACACTTTGGATTGTAACCTGTGAACTTTTTGTGTTCATAAAACACGATACTGCATATGATTAGAATGCAGTTGTTCTGCTGTTTACTATCGTCTAACTCTTACAGTATTGACTAAATGTTTATTTGTTTTCATACTCTGAGCATAATCCTTTCATCATGGGGATGTAGTTAATGTGTTCCTGACTGGGTGTGCTTGAATGCAGCTGTCCTCGCTGCGCTAAATATGCGGCTCATCCGTATCTGCTGTGGTCTAGTCTTTCGCTTTGTGGACAGTGTACACATTCAATAGCAAGATTAACTGTCTGCGAATGTGCAGGCTTATTGTCCTTTAAGAGAACGTCCGCCATGTCCGATGTGAAGGGAAATGATTTCCAGTTTGTCTGGGCAATAGTTAGAGGAAGGAAACGGCTGCTTGTCGTGTTTTTGTGCTGCACAGCCACATTGTGGAAAATGGCCAGGGAGTTAACTAACGATCTGCTCAGCAGATAATGAGAGATTATTACACATGCCCAAATAGACAAGCCTCCAATTATTTTTAGTATTTTATTTAAAAAAAATCTCCAGCACAGATATTTTACCCTTGTTTTAGTCTTACATGACACTGACTATGCATTCCCTTATTGTTGAAGTCCTGCGAGTAAAGGAGCCTGTCATTGAAGGAAGTCGGTATGAATTTAAATCAAAACTAATCGGATATAATTCTGAAAACTTTGGCTGCGCTGCCATCTGCTCTAATGAGCCACTAGCGCTGGCTCCTCCTCAAAAGCTGAACACGACCATGCAGTCACCACTGCACCCTCGGCTCACACAAAGGGAAATGTGTACTACTTAGCAACATTTCTAATATCTATCCCCTCCTCATCAGACTGATTGTGTTTCAGTGTCTTTGCAGGAAATGCATGTTGGGGAAGTCGATGAACAAACATACTCTGATGTAAAATGGCTATCCTTCTGCATTCCTCCCCTTCAGCCAAGAGGAACAGCCTGAGCTGGTCTGAGACATGATGCTTTACGTCTTGGCACAGTTTTATAAACTGATCGGGGCTCCGTGAGCTGAAAAATATGACATTTTCAAGACTGATTCCCAGGCTTTTTTATGACACCGAAGCTGTCACTTATGTCCTTGAACAAAAGTGAAAAAATGATAAAGTCTGCCATAACAATGAAGCATAAGCATCCTGTGGCACTGACATCGAGTAGTAAGCCCACTGTTATCAACATAAGACCAGTTTATGGGCCTTTCACTTTCTTTAGTTTAATGTAGTATATTTTTAATTTCTGGGAACTGTATAGATCTTCCCTGAAGCTATTACCCTGGAGTGAGTTAATATGAATTATGTAAATATGAATTTTAAATGTTTATAACATTTTTAGGGCTATCAATACTAATGCTTTAGAAAATGGCATTAATTTTTAAATGAGCGTTTCCTCCAACATAATTAATTGTTGTTCCCAATTTTTATGTCCATCATTAATACTCACATCTATTGTTTTAATGTAGTTGGCAAGGTATAGTACTGTTGCTGGTTAAAAGAAAGAAATAAAGCTGACAGACAAAAATACAGATAGAGAGCCTTTAAAGTGTTATAACTCCTGAATAACTTGAATAACCCGGAAATGATGCACACGGTTTGAGTAAGCAGGGCCTTGTCTCTTGCCCAGGGTCAGATGTATGCTATGTTAGTACTGTCTGCAGTGGTATAGGTTTTATCCCAATAAGGATTTCAGTTTACAGTAGGTTCAGTGTGGTTGTGATTCCATTGAAACACACTGAGTAATACTCTCCCTATTCTTTAGTATAAGTAAACAGCTTCATTTCTTAGTATTGCATATTCTCAAATATTGCTCTTGAATATGTAAAACCATCCAAGCTTAAATATGTCATGAATGTAATCAGTAAAAAAAAATGTAATCAATCTCAAAAGCATTCATGTGTAGTAAAATAGGAAAACTCTGATACCCACAGTCACCCCTTTGACATTAAGGAAAGCTCATTGGCTGGTTATGAAAAAAGTAGCATTTTTATTCTGGTCGTGTTGCATTTATCTCTGCACAGCATGAGAATCCTGTCTGAATTATCAGCCTCCTGTGTTTTCAGCCTGCAATCTGAAGTTCTGTAGAAAGCTGTTGAATTGTGGGTGTATTTTAAATAGGTTTTTGACAAATGTCTGAAAATATTGGGTGGAGCCAACCACAGGCCCCAGTTCGTTAAATTGACAATTATTAAGATGTGATAAAAAGAGAGAAATTATTGTATTCACAGGTCTTATAATGCAAATTCTATTAAGTTGGCAAGTGAAATGAATGCATTTCCTGACACCTTCCGCACTGAGCCGGCTGATAATGGAGTCCCAAATTATACATTTTATTCCTGTAATCCAAATGAACTGATTGACTCGGGGTATTCATTCTGCTGTGTTCCTGGGCAAATCTACTTCTGTGAATGTAATCTTGAAACACAATACCAGTCTGTAATTATGATTTTTAATGAGAGCAAGCCTACAGTAAACAGGTCAGATAACGCAATTGTCTGGCAGCTTGAGACGATTAAAAGACTTAAACAATCATCTCGAGCTTGTGGAAGACCTCTATCCATGGAATTGTCTTAAATTGAATGCTAAGTAAATGTCTCAGAGAATCTCAGAGATACAGAACTCAGAGTTACAGAGGCACCAAGCAGACAGACAAATTCATATATTTTTTTAAAGGAGCAGCATAATGCACCAAAAAAAGGATACCTACTCTTGCACAATAAAACATGAATTTGTGGGTGTAGTTACTGATATAGTGCTGATGTCGAGAAGGCACAAGGAAGAGTGTTTTAATTTAATTTTTTCAGCATGTAGCTACATCAGTTTACAAGTGATTGTTAATTTACACCAGTGTTCCTAGCTACAAAACAAGGGTAGACTATTACAAATAAAGTGACACTTATGTATATAGTGTGTAATATTTATGTAATATATATTTATGAAATATATTTAAAAAATAATCAGTAACTAAAATGTATTCCATTGTGGATCAATTGTTAATTGAATTGTTGGAGTTTTTTTACCAGAAATTTTTAACCTTGGAAAAATTCAGTAGTTTTGAGCTTTTATTATTTTTTTATTATTTATTAATTCAGCCAGACCAAATATAGTTAAATGTGTTTGGATGAACCAAGTGAGATCCATTCTCCCAGAAAGTAAAATAATCTCAGGAAAGCAATTCAGTGAGAGTGTAAAGATACATGATTAAATCACCTGTTCTTTGGAAGCACAAAATTGTTTGCTGTTGCACGTCCTTTTAGGAGCCAAACACTCAACTTTGAGTGCTTTTATGGAAATGAAGAAATGAAAGCATGGTTCATAATCAGGCCATGGAAATATAAATTAGGCCACAACAATAATCGCCATGTGCTGATCATAGAATAAAAGGGTGTGAAAGCATTTCTTCCCGCGAGGGGAACAGAAAAATACGTACATCAATACAAATCAAAATACAGTTAGTATCCCTTTTAATATTATGCTTAGGTCTAATGTTTTCGATACATATGCCCTGATACTGCTGGTTTAGCCCAGTCATTGTAGTACATTGTGGCCTGGGTGCTCTCCTGTTCCCTGTAGGAAGGCCACTCTGTTTGTTCAAAACAATACAGTAAAAATGTTGCACATGGACGTTTATTAACAATAATGTAATTAGACAAGCCTTGCTAAATGACTGTGGGCTCCCATAAAGTAAAATGATTGATCGGTGCTCTTTAGCTTCATTTTTTTTGCATCAGGGGAACATGCAGTTCATTAAAAATTTTCATTAAAATAATTCAATTTGGCACAAGGTTGTGCTTTCCTTTGTGGTTTTCCATTTTAATATTATTGTTGTTCATTAGGGCAGGTTGAATGGGTGCTATCTGAAAATGAATGTCAAAAAAATGTGAGAAATGCATGCTTTAAGTGATGCTGTTTCGGCTTCTTGAACGTGGAAAGAAAGGTATACATAATTAGGACATAGTTAGTCCTCTTTAAGAGAGGTAGCCTTTAGGATTTTGTCTTCATTCATGTTTACAAGCTGAGAAACCTGAACTTTAAGTGCCTGCAGTGATAAACAAGCAAGCCACTGCTCAGAACAAGCAGTCTTTGTGTGGCTCTGGCAGAAAGCAGTGTGGAATACTCATTAGAACACTGGTCCAAAACGGTGATTGTTTTCAATTTTGCCAAGGTGCCATGACTCAGTCCCACAATGCATCATCTGCCATCTGTGTAGATGTCACGCCACAGCACTGGGCCTGGGTTCAGTCAACATTAATGGATAACTCATTCAAAATTAAAACAAGTGTTTCTTTCTTTTACCAAAATCACCTTGCCAGATGGTATTTTTTAAACATTTTTGTAGCCGGTTCCCCCCTGCCCCCTCCCAGCCATAACTCATTAAAACCAGCACCCTTCCTGTCAGAGGAGGACAGGACTTGACCCCTCCAGTTCATGTCCCAGCTCATGTCATGTCTTTTCGTACTGCAGACACAACACTAATTACACACTGTCTGAGAATTACATACTAATTCCATACTGTTGTAAGTCTCCAACCAAATCCAGTGAAGTTGTCAGAGAATTACAGAACCAGCATAATCTCAGATCGTAAATCCATAAGTCCCTGGCCTGACTAGGCATGGCCTCTACAGATTGATGATAAATGGAACTAGCTGGTTTATCTCCTGTCTGGGCCTATTGTTGCCTCACCAATTGTTGACCTCCAGCCATAGCCTGCAAGGGTATAACCAGTATTGGAACAGCTGATTGCATTGTTCACACTTTGCTGTCAGAATAAAAGTCTTTACAGTGTGAGCCACCCAGAGGCCCCCAAATAGTGTTTTTAAGGAAAGACATGCCATCAGACAGCAGGTACTGAGATGTCAAACACAAAAGCCAACAGAGGAGTTGATCTGTTTGTATTTGGGAGCTATAAAGTCCTTAATGCTAAAGAGAAATGGTAGCTAACAGTTATTTTGGTGTTAACTGTTTATTTGCTGCTGAACTGATGTACTGTCCTTCAGGTGTGCTGTTAAGCTATTGTACAGTGCCTGAGTATCTCTTCTGCCTGTGTTGCATTGTAGTCTATGCCCCCTTAATGCAAACAAGAGACTCTTTTAAAATGCAAAGCAAATTCCTCAAAAATCAAATGAAGTATGTAATTTAATTTATACTTAAGTGCCAATGTTGAGAACAGCCAAGTCTTGGTTTGAATAAAGACTTTACGTTGAAACATTGATGCAGTTCATTATCCCCTGTATCACTACTCTCTAATAGTTTTGTAAAAGTGGATAAAGGGTGGATAGCTGTGACACTGCTAACAGATGGCCCAGAAGAAATATCCAAGTGGAAAGAGGAAGTGAGGAAGAGGTTTCCCCATGTGTCCTGGTCAAACAACCAAAACACATGGTAAATGACCAGTTATCTACTTCATTCTTAGCACTCCAGTCTAATTAAGACTTCAGTATATACATCTTGCCCCATATTGGCCTCATCTTGCAATAGCCATGACCCCGCTGTTGGAGAGTGGCAGACTGTCACTGTACTTTTTGTGACCCTGTGGAGTCCTTTCACTGAGCACTGTCATGACCTCAGGAGGATTTTGGGGAGGAGGTCTTTCTGTGCCGCGCCCCCTCTTTCTGTGTGGTTATTGCACTCGTTAATCAGGAATCAGTGTTCTAATGTCCGTTCCTGCTGCGGGGGGAGGGCAACTGCTCTGATTGCTCCTCTTTCATCAATTGTCAGGGACCCTGGGAGGCCCACAAATGCCCTAATGACCTCTACTCCTCTAGGTCCTGCTATCCATCATTTCTCTTCCTTCACAACTAAAAGTAAACTTTATTGACATTGTTTTACATGACATGATTAGTGCAGACATGTTGTATAAGACTTTTGTTCCGCTTTCCTCCTAGTCTCAGTTCTGTTTCTTATTTACAGACTATTCTATTTATCATTTTTATCATTATATTTGTTATTATTATTATTATAGTTGTTGTTGTGAGAACATTTAGTTGTGAATATTGTTGCACTAGGTGTACCAAAAGTTTTACAGGGATAGTATTTATTTATTAATTTATTCAGTTTATGTATTCATGTGGTGATCAGCATTGACCTGAGTGACCTGACAAACATGAAGAGATATGCAGCTGAATACTAATAACTAATGGATGCCATGCAGTACAGAAGAGCAGAGTACAGCCCACACTGCTCACCTATTATAAAAACAACCATAACAACAACTCAAATTCCTCAAATCTCATTCTGTCTCTGTCTCTTTCTGTCTCTGCCCCTCTATCTCTCTCATAAAAGAAATAGGGTAGTGGGCTGGATTTGTATTGATCGTTTGTGTATATAGTTAGTTAAGAAATGTAATGGTATCATTTCTCTGGCACTGTGTGTTGCTGTAAATGCAGAGATTTACCATCAAAGGGACAGTGAGTGAGCCACACACCCTGCTGTGCATCCATTATTAATAACACAGGGCCCTGTTACGCAGAGAGGCCTGAGGTCACAGGGGTTGTACTATTGTCATAATAGTGAAAGCTTGTAATTTGTCTTTTAAGGTTTTCTGTCAAATGAGTTTTTGTCTCCTTGTGAAGGAAGAGTATGTGTGCTCACCCTCTGGGAGGTTCCATTGTTGGGATATTTCTTACTGCCATTGTATTGATTTGAAAAAGACAGAGAAGGGATGCATACAGCATAATAATAATAATAATAATAATAATAATAATAATAATAATAATAATAATAATAATTCCTGTTGCACAAACTGATCCATATCATTCTGATTCTAGATACCTAACTGAATAATTCTGATTCTAGATACCTATGAATAATGAGGACCTATGAACCTATGTGATGGGATGTTGAAAAAATAACAAAGAAAAATTACCCATTAGCTCTTCAGGCCTGCTGCATTTTCAGTCAGTCATGAGTGCCCTGTTCCCTGAAAGCTTATTGAATAATTTCAAGCTTTTATGTTTCTTCATATTATATTCATATTTGTCATTTTCAACACAGTTTTAATGCTGTGCATCTTAGCACTCGATGTGACCTCTGCTCCTCTGTCCATGGTAACTGAATCTAAGTGCTTTTAGACAGATCTCAGCGTGCTAAACTGGGTGGGAAGAATCAATAAGCACATGAGAGCATTGATGGCTGTATTTGTATGTCTTTGTCCCATGCGTAAATTAAACACATGCATTTAGTCTAGTCAATGTCCAATTTAGCATATTAAAGAGAATTTGCGTCTTCCTTCCCTGTTCACCTCTTGCACACCTTGTTTTTTATTGCTTGGTTGTATTCATTTTTATGCATAAAATATGTCTACACAATGCTTTTGAACTGTACTGATATTGTGATTCTAACATTAAGATTACCATTTTAGCTCCTTCTTGTGCTTTAATCTATTTACTTATTTGTCTGAGGTAAAATGCTACATTAGAATGCAACTAGACAGAATGTTCCAGTATGTTCCAGACAGCATACTTAGAGTGGAGGACACACAGGGGACCTGAGGTAAAATACAACAGCTTGTCATTATTATTCACAATGGTCAAATCCACACTTTCTAGGTGAGAATGGAAGAGGGTTAGTTTATCTTATGTTGTTAGATGACTGATGTTTTACATGGCCATTGAATGCATGTGTGCATGTATACACATATGTACTGTGAAATGTAGGACTGGAGGGGGAAAACAACTAACAATCTACTAAACCACATAGTGTGTCCTGGAAGGCAACATTTTCTTCTGTCATCTGATTCAGTTGAGGGAGCTTTTTAGCATTAGCCGAGAGTGATGAGGAGTAGGTCCGAATGCTTCACTTTGCTGTTATAAAACCGCAGTTACGTGCCACTATGTTCCATTAAAGTTTGTAAATGCTGGACAGAACGAGTGTGAGCAGTGCCATTCATCCCTGCCTTTATGTTCAGTGCTGTGTCCCCGGGCATGGGAAGTGCATTGTCTGGCCTGTCCTGTCGTCTCCAGCCAAACGGTGATAGATAGAGCCATCGAGGATGCCTCACTCTGGATGCGGTAATAGCCTGCTTGTGTCAGTCACTGCAGCGTAGCGACAGGCTGGGTCCCCTGCCAGTGGGTGCAGAGCTTGTGCAAAGCAGGAAGCGAAGTGGAAATGGGGGCTCAGGCTGCAGTGGTGACAAACTACAGCTGGGTGTACTACTATCCACAGCTGCTGCATTCATTTCAACCTGGACATCAACCAAGTGACGACTCCGCCTCCAAACAAGTAAACATTATCTATAGACAGGCCCAAACACACAGCCAGTTCAGATCTAGTGGGAATGTGTACGTAATCAAATGCTCAAAACTGCACCCTTTACAGCCTGCCCATTTTAACTCAGCTTTTTGATCAGCAATTAAATCTTGCAAGAGGCAGGGATGTGGAATGTTATTACCTTAGCTATAATATCTCACTCCCCGTTGAGAAATGACTTATAATTCTTAAAAGTCATGTTGAAGCTTTTGGCTTGAAAATAATAGATAATAGTTCATGCTACCCAAGAGGAATTATTTAATGCAGAATTATTGCGTCCTAATAGATGTAATACTTCAGGAGTCAATCTTATCACAGCAAATCCTTTAGTGGTTTTACTGTGGTGAAAGGTATGTGCATTAGTTGCTTTTCCCTAAATATGTGTATTGAATAATCCCGCAAATGTAGGATCACAAGGAAAAAAAAACAGTTATAATCACCTCCTCCGTAAACTGCCAAGCGCTGTCAGAGTGACAGCTATTTAATTCAGTGCTTGTCTGTCACGTCTGGCCAGCGCTACCATTTATTTTGGGAAATAACACGCAAACTTTAATACAAACTCCATTATAAGAGAGCTACCTGGCATCCATATTCTGTGTGGTGAAGGCTTAAAATCCTTTGCACTGTTTATGATTGCTTTTCTGTGGAATATCTGGATCATGGATGCTGACTGGTCTGTTTTGTATAATTGTTTGTATGTAAATAAACTTAAATGCCACCAGTTTGTTAAGATTGATCAGTGAAGTTATAAAATGGTATCAGTAAATGCAAGTAGCAAAAAGATAAAGGTGCTTGAAAGACAGCACAACTGTTAAGAAACGAATGTGACCTTTGAACTGAAACAAGTGAGCATTTATCGATCTCTTAGGTACCCCAGATGCTAATGATGTTTGTGTTCAAAGAAAGAGAAAAAGCAAAAAAATGAAATAAAAAAATAAAATAAAAATACACTAACATCAGTTGCACTCATTCTGTACTTCAGGTGTACTTACTGTTTTTGGAGCTCATCTTCCTCAGAGCAAGCAGCAGGCTAGCTTTTGTGCTGACTGTAAAATCAATAAATGTTTATATGTTGTAGTTCAGAGGTTGATCCTTCATTTTCTTCCTTATTTTTTGTCTCTGAGAGCTAAAACTTGGATGTAATGGCCCAAAAATGCTTATACCCTGAAAATACACAAAATATACTTCAATGAACAACTGTCAGCTACAAGACAAATGAACAGATATCACTAAGACAGAACTGCAATTGCATCCACCAAACTTTCAAGATTGCAAAGCAACAATGCTGCGGTGCAAATGGTATGATAAACTTGTATACTGTTCAGCTACATTATGTTATGTTTCATATTGTAAGAGAAGACAACATTTGGGACAGGCTGTAAAGAGTTTATAATTATGCATTAATTAATGCTTGTTTCCATATATCAGATTGCTTATGTAACCACCATCTCTGGCTGTTCTGGACACTGTACTCTTAAAAATGTGTATGCAAAATAAGTGATGATCATTTTCTGTAAAAGTAAAGCTCCTGATGCAACCAGGAAGAGCGACTCTCATCCCCACTTAATGCAGAGCAGGTATTTCTGTTACTCTTCAGCTAATCTCTAATGGTCAGCTAATGACTTTGACCTTAAAGAACCACAGTAAGATTATGATAATGAGTCTGTTCCTTAAACTGCCCTATTTATAATTACTGCCACATTTTATGCACACACGGCAAGGAATAAATGGCTTTCTCCATTCACCCACCTGAATTTACGAAGATCCTTTATTCTGTCAAAACACCTGCTGTTGAATGTCCTCATTAGCGACGACACTTGAGCTTATTTTATTTTTTTATATATGTGCTGCATGATTGGAATGTTTTGATGACATCTGTTTTTTTTTTTTTTTTTTTACTATCAATTTGTTTTGAAGTCTTTTTGAAGATTTCATGATATGGTTAATGACTAATGTACCTTTTTGAAAATAACATCTATCTGTTGACAGTTATCTACATTATTTATATGTAATTGCTTATATACTATGCTTCTCTTTCAATACATCTGTATGAGAGAGTTAGAAAAAAAAGGAGAGACAGTTTCATCGATAACCTGCATACCATTGTCCGTACATTCACTTTCCATACTGTGTTGTTGCAAGCAGTAAGGGAGTCCATTTTCTCTAAAATATGACACAGAAAGGTTGTCAGAGAATGCCCTTAGTGAAACACAGTGACAAACCAAACCCTTTGCACATTCTGAGCACATGCTAATTAATACAACCTCCTCACCATGTAATTGGATTGTTATGTATAGCATTTCTGCTATGACATGGATCACTGGAGGGCAAAATATTTTAGTGTTCTTAATGTTTATTATCTCCCACCTGTGTCCCCAGAGGAGTCATGAAGATTGAAGGAGACCAGCTAAACCATAAAAGACTTTCCCAACCCCCTGCAAGTTACAATGACTTACAATACACACACACAAAACACACACACAGCTGCATCGCAAGATGGCCGCACATGCTTATTTCCATGTATGTGAACAGAATGCATTTCTCTTTTTAATGGATAGTTCTTCTTTTGTTATTAATGAGGCGTGTAGGCATGGATGCAGACAGCCTAACTCTTGAGTGAAGTGTTGCTGTCCCCAAATGCCTGCCTGGGTTTGTCCCTGTGAACATTGCTTCACTGGTGGATCATCACTTTTGTGGGGAAAGTTTCCATTTTGTGGCATGGTAATTGCTCTAGTTTTGCATGATACAATGATTAATTAGTCATGCATTGTGCCATTATCCTGCATCAACTACCTTCTGACCATACTCTCCTGTCCAAGCACTGATTGAAGGATACTAATGTCCTGATTTTGCAGGGTAGTGAAGGGATAAATCAGGCAAAACATGTGCTCAAATGAGACACAAATGGGGTTTCACCCTGCATTGAACAGTTATCTGGCCTCCTCTAAACTTTTTGATACTACTAAGGTCATTGTAGAGAAAGCAAATGTCCATGACGAGAAAAGCCCTCATCTCCTTACAGAGGATTTATTCACAAATTATGTGGGATTAGCAACCCTCCTCATAAAGATCCATGGGATCTTTTCAAAAGGGATCATGGGATCACAGTTGATTGCGATGAACAAGAACAAGGAAGGCTATAGTGAACCAGCAGAGTATCGTGGGTTTGAAGCAGGGACTGATTGTCTGTTTAGTGACATTAGGGTGGGGCTTGTGTTGCCCCCTTCCCCCCTAAGGGCTGAGTGGCAGTGGGGAGGAGCTAGGGGAAACGACTGCATTGGCAGAGGGGTGTGGCTCCGTGACCTTTTAAGGGTGACACTAGCACTTACTGACTGTGGAGTGATCAGAGTGGGCTGAAAATTCTCCCTGGCAAAACATTTGTTAAAGTTCCCATTAAATAAATGGAATATATACTTCATAATTTTTTTCTGAACTTAACTATAACTCTTATATTTCTATGTTAATTTACTATCTTGAGGTGATTTTATACTGCTAAGACTTATTAAAATGAACAAACCTCTCTTTGCTGTTGTTTATAAATAATGCACTTATATGACAGTTGCGTCCGATTTATAGTTTTGCTTTTGGGAAGAGCTGTACACTGCAACTTACCAGACTGGAAATCCATAATGAAGTCCTTTATTATTGATTTTGAATTTGTCTTTCTTCTTTTTTTCTTTTCCTCTTTCAAGTAATGTGGCAAAGAGAAAAGACGGCTCTTTGATATACATCCAGAAAAACAGGAGCATCTGCCTGAGAGATGTGAAGAACAAAATACCATTTGAAATGTTTGCCTTTGAACCCTTCTTCATAAGCACTTCCTGTGAAAGTCAACAAAGTGTAAAGCGAAGTTAACATGAGTTTGTTTTAGATCCACATTTAAGAGACTGCAGCTCCCCAGCCAGTCCCGTGCTGACCGGGCGTGCAGTACTGTACGTGCAGCGAGGGGGAAGTTATCTCCCCGTTTGGATCCCCAACATAAAGAATCGAGCCACCAGCCTGTCGCAAGCAGCCAGGGTAGATTGCTTTGGCATAGCGAAGCGTAATGCCTCTATTGGGCAAAATAAATTCAGCAAATGTTAAGCCGCTGCCGCGTGTATGCCTGTGATAAGCTGATCATAAACGGAGGGATTTATGATACGTATTAAGGAGCTGCATTTATTCATTCATCTATTATTCTGGATATAATAGCAAGGAAAAAGAGTATTTTTTTAAAGTGAAGCAGCAGGAGGGAAAGTTTGACATGAGGCAGAATAAAAAGCAACTGGTTTATCAGGGCTCCGTGCGTTTTTACATGAACCACAGCGAAACAGAGACTGGAGAACAGATCTGCAATGTCCCAGATTCCAAAATCTCCTTTTTATTCAGAGACAGACAAGTGCTGTAATATAATTATAGATGTAATCCATTACCTTGTATTTAGTGTACTGTAGATGTTATGACATTTGTTGCTGTTTTTTTCCCCACATGTGCCGCATTTCTTTAACTTACAACCAAGCATACAGTCTGTGCTTTATTGTTATTCAGGTTCCATGCCTGTGTTGCCATGCATCCTGTAGAGCCATTCTGATACACTTGCTGCTGATGAAGTCAGTCACAGTCTGTGCCAATGCTGGTAAGCCTCTCTGTAAAGGGATGATCACAGTACCACATTCCATAACATCTGTCTGATACCCTGCTTTGGGGCAAATATACATTTAATGAGTTCAGAGTTGCTAGCCTTAGTCTCTCCGTGCCACAGCCCTGAAAGGCTCCGTCATGTTTTATGTTAAATGTTCCAAGAAATAATAGCCCTGCCAAGCCGTCTCTGGCTTCATAAAGATTTTCATTCTTCTTTATCTTGACGTTAAATAGGCATATCGAGGACCGTTTGGTTGAAATTAAGTGAGGAAAGGCCCCAGTAATATAGGAAGCCGGAGAGGGTGACATGAGTGGTGATAACGGTGTACTGCTTGGGAGTGCCAGGAAGTTCATCTGAAAATGACCTGCTCTATGAGGGATGCCATTCATAGTGATAAGTATGGACCATGTATGAAGGTGTTTCTTAATATTAATTTGGAAAAATAAAAACTGTATAAAGGCAATAAACACAGAGATGGAGTTATCTCTCTTCCTCAGATCTGGCAGTCCCCCTGCTCTCAGGACATGGTATGCTGTGATATTCTTTCCTGCTCTGTACATTGTGGTGCCCTTTTTAATTTACTCCACATATTTTGCTACCTGAAAATGATCTGTGATGTAGAGAAGAGCATGAAATGAAACAAAAATAAAAACTAATGCATATTTATTCTTGTATTGTACCTTGGAATATACAAATGATTGTGGGGGAGAAAAAAAGAAAACTACCACACAATATTCCATTCAATCTTGTTATAATCTTCTCCTAGCATCATTTTTTCTTAATTAAGTTTCGAATGATGCTACGCACTGAAGGTAACAGCGTGTAATCTTGAAACCTTGATGTATTGTAAGGAGGAAGTTAATTTCATTTTATTTGGATCGGCCCATCACTAATGATACTCCTGCCATATGTTCTGGGCTGCTTTGTCTTTTTAGTCAGCACTTATTGGT
Organism: Albula goreensis; assembly: GCA_022829145.1. Lineage (NCBI taxonomy): Eukaryota > Metazoa > Chordata > Actinopteri > Albuliformes > Albulidae > Albula > Albula goreensis. The sequence continues at coordinate 24,489,924 of CM040754.1, read as the reverse complement.
TAGATACAAAGGAGAGCAGAGAGTGAAACAGTTGCATACAGAAATGGATTGATTCTCAGTATTCCTTCACCTTCATCTGGAAAGTTTTACTTTAGTAGCTTCCTAGACAAATAACTAAGCTTAATAATAACACTTGCTTTTGGAACCACAGTGGAGAGAGAGCAATATGTTCTTTTTAAAAACATGTCTGTTCATGAACGTTTGTGATTTTTCAGCATCTTTGAATTGGACAGATATATGAGTAGCAATTTCAGCCAAGTACCATTTTAAAGGTGGCTAGGGAATTCATGGGAGAAAATATATTTCTGAAATTTGAAGAAAAGGAAGACAGACGGAAAAACCAAAAACAATATAAAAAAACTGTCTTAACATAACAGATAGAAGGCCAAATTCATGTTTGTTTCAATCATGGCATAAATTCCCAAGTCATTGCATATGGTAAATAACTTCAGTAATTCCAAATTGTGTTTTCTATTAAAGTTGAAAAATGATATGAAAAATATGTGTAGATCACTCATTAATATTCTGTACCTGTATTCTGGAAAGTCAACAACATCAAGGTAATTACTAATTTTCTAAGAAAAGGTATATATTAATTTCCAGTATGCTGATGGGGATGCTAAAGGCAACACTTTCAGCTAAATGTGTCCAAATCACATTAACATTGATGGAATTATCCCTTGAAAATCTGTCATCAGTGGCATCTCACAAGGTAACTTGAATGATTTCGTTTTCTGAATGATTTGTGGATAGGCTGAAAGAAGTCAGCACAGCAGTGTACACACATTTCAGCAAAAGCCATCAATGAGGTTGACATGGCTCTTTATAGTCAGTTAAAGAACAGTGACAGATAAGTGTAAGACAATAAAAAGATATTCACATCTCTAAAATGAAGAGTATAGTGTACTGTAAATGTTTGTGAACATCACATACAAGTGATCCTCCAGTGAATCTCACTTTGAAATCACTTAGCAACTTGTTGGCAATGCTCTTGATTGACTAGTGTGCAGAGTAATTAAAAGGATCAAGGTTTCACTATAACAATGTGCTTTTAAAATGTAACATATTTCTCCTTACCTCAAGATCTCTGATATTGTCCTGTTGTGTGATGAGGTACCGTTTAGTAGACTAGCAGACTGGCATCTATGTAATCCATATACTCCATATAAAATGCAACAAGCTACCTAGCTAGGTGTGCATTAGAACAACTACCAGGTATCTGTGTTGCTGTAGTGTGTAGCTGGAGTGTGCCGCTGGCTTAAACTAGCTAGATAGCTATCACTGCAATATCTGTTGCTCTTAGTATTTGAAATTAGCCCAAGTTGCTTCTCATTGTTTGCCTCTTTTTTTGCAACAGAAAGTTTGCACTTTGTAACCCCACAAATTGATCGCCACCAAATCAATCACATCTATTCTGTCCATAGGCCAGAGCTTTCCTCCAAACAAAATTGGGGACAAAAAATGCAGAAACAGAGGAGCATAGCAATACTACATTGGTTAAAAACAGGACTGCTTTTAAAAAAACAGTACTGTTCCTTCAAGTCTACTGTGACTCCCCACGGAAATACTGATTCTTCTTTTGATTGATATGCCTGCTTTTTTCTGCCTCATCAATTTTGGATGCTAACTGTAACTGTAGGCAGGTCTTGTTTCTGTCATCAATTCTGAATATATGATATTATACTCAACCATATTATGCTACATCCTCTGCAATATATGCAACTTTTTGCTCTGAATCTACCTGCGATATCCTACCTTCTGATATCGGTCTGTTCCTAGATGATGTTACTGACAGTTATGTGTCTAACTGTCAGAAACCAAGTCACAGTCAACTGTCTTTTTTTGTTACCCTCTCTAAGCAACCTTCAACCACAGACTCAAGCCTGAAATATATTTCTTGAGTGAAACTGTGTTAGCTAGTTTGTGCATAAATGATGACATCATTTGATGAGGTTTTTGTTTGATAATGGTTTTTACTTGAGTTTTTTTAGCAGGTTGTGCACATGCCAAAACTTCTTGTTTGCTTGTTGAACTGTTTGTGAGAATTTCACATTGTTTGGTGAACTGGGGGCAGGCTATTAATTGGACTTAGGCATTGGGAACAGGATGCATAGCTATCAGAGCAGAAGATGTGTGTAAACAGATTCAAACAATACACAAGATAATCAAACTGGCCGCAGACTTTCAAAATTAACAATCTTCTCCATCTCCATCTCTTCATGTTTTCCCAACTGTAACATCACCAACACAACAAAATCAACGGTCTTTGATGGAAAAAAATGAATTCAGCTAGTACCGACCTGATGTTGAAAGAACAAACTGCATAAGACAAACTATAGCTCAACAAGATGACGGTTTAAAATAATGTTGCTCTACGTATAAATGCAACTATTTTGCACAGAGCTGAATGTTAATTTTGTCTCCCCTTTAGTTATTCACTCCATTACCATGTGCATTGTTCACATTTCACGGCCCATTGCAGATTGGATGTGACCCCCTCAGGGTGGGTCCTGCACCTTTACCAAGGCCCCTTACCCATGGAGTAAAGGGAACATGACCCAGCCCTCTCCTGATTTCATGACAATCGTGGACCCTCTGAGCTCTCGACAGGCCCCTGTTGTGCCTAATGGCTGTGCCAGGTTGTGCCTAATGACTCGAGACTGGGCATCTGCTGTGCCCATCGCCAGGATCCCCCCCTCTCTGTATGAGCAGGGCAAGACACGCTGCGGGACGGCAGCCAGCACATTACCGTCCCAACGAGCACATTCGTCTTTCTTCTGTTGCCCTTTGGTGGCAAAGGGTTCCCCTGCCCATAAGGAAGCTGCCTCGCAGTGCCGGCCTAAGCAACACTTCTGCTTGAGCTCTGCTACTGGCATTTATAATATCCCACTTATCATCTGGCATCAACTGAGCATGCACAAATTATACAAATTTAATCGAATGCTTCTTTTCTATCCAGCATGATAATGGAAGGTTGTTGAATATAAATTAAAACTCCAAGGTCTAGTTATGTGTCAGGTTTTGTGGTCTTGCGACCTTGGGAAAAGTATGAAAAGAAGTAGAGTAGAAATATCTTCCATGATTACTGCTTTATATTGCAACATGTATGTGTAGTACAATCATTAGATTTCATATCCCACTAAATAAGGTTTATTTCACCATAATAATGTATGTTACAGGTAATACAAATATTATCAAGTACCATAGAGTTATGTGGATTTTGATAATATCATCAACTTTTATGGTTTCGTTTGTAAACATCATGATTGAACTCCGCTTTTGTGCAGAACAAAGTTAAAGTATTTCAACTGCGCATACAATGAACTTAGGGCATTATTCATAAGGCAGTGTCCAAGCTGCAAGTCCTATGGAGTAAGTACTTGTATTTTAGTTCTCAGATCAGAAAAAAAGAAAATGGTATCTCCCGGTTGTTTTGACAGCCGGTTTTTAAGATGTTGAGGTTGGCGTGTGGAAGCGTGGTGTTCACAGAGACAGGCACAGCCCCCCTGAGAAGCGGGTTTGGGGATCCTGTGGTCATTAGCATGGTCAACAGCTGTGGGAAGCTTGGCATGCCATCAAAACGTCTGTGCCTTTGACCTGGCCTCTGCCACTGCGCATGGTAATGAGGGACGTGATGTAGCTTCAGGTTACGGGGAGCACTTTCATTAGGGAAGAGACCCGGGGATGGTAATCACTTACATCTTAAAAAGGCTGTTTCTGACACCCATCATCCTGGCTGGCAATATATTATGAAAGTGACCATTAATGTATGTTTACTTTCTCTCCTGATTTTTTTTTTGTCTTAATTTTTCCTTTTTTTGTTTAGCTGCTGCTGCTTAGCAAGCAGTTACTTATGAGAGAAGAAATTAGAATTTAAAATGATACTGTGGCTGAGGAGCAATTTATTCATATCATCTGTTAACTAATAAACCAGTGGCAGTTATGGAAATTCTTACTGCGTACTTAAAATGCACATGCAAGCTCCGATTAAAACTATGTCTTAATAGATTAGGCATTTTCATTGTGGAAATTGGAAGCAATTTTTTTTGCTTCTGGACTTAATTTTTAGCTTTGTCCATGCTTAGCACACAGAACATACCTGTTTGTGTGTGCTTACTCGCACATGCGTGTGTATCTGTGCATGCTTAACTACAGTATTTCTGTATTCTTCCGAAGACTCCATGCAAAGAAGGCTAATCAGTATTAGAGAGATGTTTTGATTAACAGCATTGATAAAAAATATATTATGCTGTAGAAAGTGCAGAATAAGGAGGAACACATTGAGCATTTTGAGCATATTAGTTTCACAGTCTCTTGCCGAGTCTGGCATGTTTATTAATTGTGACCCGCCCCTCCACCCCTCCCCCACACTGCTTTCCGATAACCTTGTTTGATAACGTGTGACGTGTTGTGACGGACGGTGGTTGCGGATGTGATCCTCAGGAATCACTATTTGGTAGGGCCATGCAGGAGACGGATGATGCTACTGTTTCTGAGAGATGGGGCCCTAATTTGCGGAACACGACAGGCAAGATGAGACGAGACGAGCGTCGCCCCACGCGCGGCGCATCCCTGACAGCCCTCCCTCTACCGGGCCGCCCCGCGCCTTGTTTTGAAATTCATTTAGAAATTTCACGGTCAGCCACGGCGCCTCTTGCCTTAAACTGATCCTCCATGACAACCCGCGTTGCAGTGTCACATGAATTTAAATGACCCCCATTTTGATCAATAGTCATGTGTTTTTGATATTAACAGAGAAAATAAAAGCGCTGCTCCCCTGTGTCCTTGATATTCTTGCGCAGTGCTCCTTTTTGCTCTTAGATTGTTTGGCAAGTGAATGCAGCCTTAGTGCAGAGTCGTGTTATCTTGCTGGAGAAGACTGAAGCCGTACAGCTTAGCAGTCATCATTGTCAGTCTTTTGCCCACAGGGAGCTGAGAGGCAAATTGCAGTGTGTCAATATGCGCACAAAGCAACACAACTTTTAATTGACTTAATATGGATTGTTTCCTCCTGCAATGATGTGTGATTTTCATCAGCGTGCAAGATAATTGTAATCCTCTTTTAAAGAGCGATGGAATTTCATTATGCCAAAATATGCAAAGAAAAGCAAAAAACCAAAGGATGGAGAAAGTGGCATCTGAAAAAAAGCCGTTGGGTGTATTATAGAAGAGAATGCTGGAAACATTATGTACACCGCATAGTGGTGAAAGCAGGGAAGCTTGTGGAAGCATTTGTGTTTGTGTGTAAGTGTGAGTGTGTGTGTGTGTGTGGTGGCGGGGGGGGTGCCAGTAAGTGTTGTGTGTCTTTGTGTGGTGTGTATGTCATTATTTGGTGTATGTCTGTGTATATATGTGTGTGTGTGTGTGTGTGTGTGTGTGTGTGTGTGTGTGTGCATATATATGTGAGGTGAAGTGGGTGAGGTGGTGTTGAGCCCATGGAAGGATGTGTGTTTCTCACACAATAGCAGGCATTGTGTTGGATGTGAATAGCTTTGTGTTCCCTGGTGGTGTTTAGCTCTGTGTGTGCTCTCAGGTTTGGGGGAGCACGGAGGGGGGGTTTATCTCCCTGCTCATTGTGTTGTTCTGTACACACAGCCAGGTGGCTGCAGGCACAAGACGAGGAGGCCAGTAATCTACAGGAAAAAAAAAAAAACCTGTTGGGCAGAAATTGGATTTCAAACCTCGGTCCCTTCCTTCTTTCCCGTGATTGTTTTAGCATTCGATGTAGCATCTGGCAGCATCCGCGAGGAGCATTGCATTGTGGGATAATGTTACCTCTGTCCAACTGTGTGGCGCTGGAACACAAAGACAGTGAGGGGGCTTGAGGTTGGGGGGTGTAAAGGGGGAATCTCGGTTATTATGACCATGTGGCTACACCATGTCCTGAGCTCATTCTGCCGCCTTATCAAATGGATCGCTGGTTATCTGAGGAGGGTTGTAGCGGTGATTGATGAGTGTGCGCGGGAGGTGTTTTCCGCGTCCCGGCCCCCCTTATCGGCCGACCCAGCGGCTGATGCGGCCCCGTGGCGGGAGTGCGGAACACGGATGATGGACTAGCCTGGTACGTGGCCAAGCCTCCCCCGATATGTGTGGTGCATGCGAAGCTGAAACCAGACCACCCGGGATCTCTGAGGCCCTGCAGCTGTTTCTGTTACCCCCAATGCTCAGGATACAGGCCTTCCAGCTAATGCACCATTTATGCATTCAACAAATACAATTTGAATAGGCTAATTATTGGTAATTGAAAGCCAGTGGGAGAGTCAGGGATTGGTGGAGGGGGAGGGTGGGGTGTACCACTTCAATTCATGTGATTTTTCATCATTTTCATTACTGGGTTCAGTGGATGAATTGACATGCCATGTGAAATTAGCACGGATAATTAAACAAATATAAAATGTATTATTTAATCAATGATGATGATATTCCTCATCTATATTGCTCAAAGAAGATTGACAAATGTTATATCAGTTAAAATAAAACTGAAGGATGACCATTGTTGTGGAAGTATTGCTTTACTTGGGTTAAAAAGTGTCAGCAAAGGATTATATGTTTCATTCATATTAGTGGAGGGGTTCCTGAATGGCTTTTGGGTTATTGTTTTACATTACTACAAAGTATATCACCTTTGACATAGATTAGTCCTTTGATTATTTGTTCCGGGTTTCATTTACATATCATAGGTTTCATTGCAAATCATTTTAATATGCTCACCATTTTAAGGACAGAAAATTCAATGTGAGAGTAATATAATAAATATGTTTGATATAACAAGGGACTTATACATAAATTTCAAACATTTGTGAAATGATAGTGGCTGTTAGAGAGTGTTAGCGATCTGAATTGATAACATATGGTAAAGCATTTACCGTAATGTCAAATTTTGTTGAATTCTATGAGGGAGATAAAATTAATCAAAAAAATGAAAGAAGGAAATTCATTAAATAAGTCAGACATAAGACATTCCAGAGGAAATAAAATGTTATTAATTCAGCAGTCAGTTCAAGTCATTAATGTATCAGTTAAGATGAAAACTTTTTTTTTTCAGTTAATTGCATTTTTGTTTCATGAATTCACCGGGTCTATTTTGATTGCGCATTACCTTGTTGGTATGAATGACAATATTGTGAATGTATGACAGTTGAGCCTTCACAGAATCACACAATAATGTGGAAATGGATATACTCTGAAAGATCCCTGTAACCTATATATTTCATGCTTCAGTGGAAGCTGGAAAAATATAAACTGTAAATGCCAGTAATTCTCAGAAGTGACATACTGTATTGAGGGAAAAAAATGACATTAGTTCATGGAGACTTTCCTTTCTGCTCCCCAGCAGTTCCCTGCGTAAAAGTACTTTTAAAAAGAACAAGGCAAAATTAGTCATGCCAACTGACTGGTGCCCTCCTGAAACTTTGAAAAATGAGAGTGCATATTATGAACGTATTACAGGATGGTTTCTTCCTGAAACACCTTTTGGTATTTTTTCACTTCTGAAAAGCACCTCAGGTGTTGGCCTTAAAAGGTGTTCCCTGGCCCATGGCAACACTGGAGCACTACATTTAAAGAATTAAAGTATGCCACATTGGCCTTGCCTTCCCCAGTCATTCTCAGTTTTCTGTAAGGGCTGTAAAGTGACTTCTTAAGGAGCTCAAGTGGCCTGGCTCTCTCCCTGTTTCAAGGACACTTAAACAAATACAGAGGCTGTACTGATACTCGCTCACTGTGGCACCAGTTTTAACTGCTTTCTGTTGGATAACCCCAAACTCTCTCATGGTCTGGGATATAAATTATTTCTCTTCGCCTCTTTCAACTTCACAGACAAGGCAATTAATGCAAATTTCTTGCTCAGCCAGCAGATATTCTACCAAGAGCCCAAATGCTAAGAATCTTTGATTATTTGTCCTCACTCCCTTGGTTCTGAAGTGGGGAAGAATTGTGCCAGCACACTCATGCAGCTCACAAGAGCTTGCTTGTTTATTATTTCATGGTGCTGAACAAGTACACAAAGCCAACTGTTCACAGCTCTCACATTTTACTGACGTCTGGGAAACTGTTTTGTAATAACACTATTCAAATATAATTTATTACATATTCATAGCATATCATGTATAAATATGTCTCTTTGTTTTTCCTGCATTTTCTGTATCAGTCTGGTCTTGGTTGAAATAACTACTCTTGGTCCACTCAGCCCTTTGACAGAGAGAAATGTATTACTGTATATGCATGTGACCGCTTAATCAGAAAATTTTATTTCCACACAAAATCAGTTAAGAAATTTTAATTTATTGACTTGCTGTCAGAATTTCATTTTCCTAAATTTTTGTCTTTAGTGGTAGAATAAATACATTTTGAAAACTGTAAAAACTCAAAAACTTACACATATACAATACATATTTATGAGTTATAGTACTCTGCACAATGTATTGAATAAGTATGTTTGTTGGTTTGTGAAGAATATGCACTGTGACATGTTTCATTATGATAGGCTGTGCAAATTTTTAGCATGTGCTATGCAGCACTGTACTATGGCTCAGTGCCAGGTTAAAAACGGTTAGCATTCAAGCAAAGCATTCTGTCAAACTTAATGAGCATTTAGGCCAGCAGTCTCAGGAATACTATTATAATTCACCATTAATTTTGCAGTAATGCTGGAACAACAGGACATTAGAAAAAGGCACTCTTTCTGCTGCCAAGTTAACTTGATCGCAAGTATCCTACATCAACAAGACAGCAAGATTTTTACTCACATTTATAAAATGTGTAAAGGATAAAAAAGTGTGTGTAAACAGATAGTTAAAAATACAGCTTTGAGGCAAAATCTATATATAATATTTTAATTTGGATGTGTCCAGTGCAAACATGAGGAACAAATAAGAAATAAATTGGATGAAATTTGGTAGCTAAAATAACTCTTATAGTCTGACATATTTATAGTACAGCACAGATGGGTATATGTTCTATTAGCCTACCTATTTGCTGGTAGTGTACATCTCACACTAGTGTTCTTCTCACACTAACGAATCATTATGTCCTCACCCCTTCAGAATCAGAAGTCCACCATTATTGATATATTTTACACACAGATCAAATTGATTGATTAAACTACATGGTTTTGTCAGTGGAAAACAATCGCATTAAACAACGCAGGTGGTAGCAGAGAAGTACCTGTCATCAGTGGTAGTCACACAGAATGCAACATGTGTGGTATACAGAAACAGAAAGTTTGTGAAAGACATGGCACTGGCTGGCTGGTACAAAAAACATCTGTTAAGCAGAGTGGTGTCTTGACCTGACAGAAAAACTGTTTCTTGTTATTTAGTTATGGAGTGGAATTTGCAGGAGAGCCACAGTAAGAGAGGTGTTGGGGGCTGCAGGCATTCTAGTGTCTATCATATCGGCAGCCCTGACTAACCCATGGGTTACCCACTGTTAGCCGGCACAAGCTGGTCAGGACATGACCTGCTTCCCACTGCCTGCTCCAAGTCTCTGCCTGTTTCAGCCTAACAGGTGGCCTGCGCTGTGAAAAGAAACTGCGACTGACATCACGTTTCAGATGAAAGCACGTGCTTCAGCCTGAAGAGCACAGACACACTCGGCCATTTTAGATTTGGAGAAAACAGAACCCAGGATACCAAGGGAACATTTTCATGAAGTACATGGAGACTCCAACATTAATCAGTTGAAAACAAATACTCATAAATGTTTTATTATTCTTCAAAATCTTGACGTGATACTTCTGCCACATTTTTCTATTTTCAAAAAAAAAAAAAACAAATGAACTGCACATTATTCATGTGCATTTTACATGAGTAGATAAAATGCTTTCAGTGACTAAAGCATGTCTCCTTATTTATGTGACAGTTTGGGACTGTGCATGTTAAATACGTCACAGATATTTAGTCCTCATGGTGTTCTCCAGACAGTCTTTAGGCATACATGGTAAAATGGAGATCAGTTTGATCTTAAATGCACTGCCTTCCCTCGCTGTGGGTAGAGAATTACACATGACTGATCTCTTGCCTTCAGCTGCATCCAAAATACATTAAGTAGTCTACATGTGGCATGGACCAATTTCATTCTCAGTGGAGTGTTTTAGTTCTTTAATATCGTGGTTCTTTCTTACCGACTCAGCTCTTACGCATCACCCACTATGCGGTGAGTTTGAGAGCAGTCAGAAGCAATGAAGCCGTTTCCAGGAGTCCACTGCTTTGGAATGTGGTAAACCTGTCTGCCACATTATACTTACTGAAAAATATAACGGCTCAGTGTATGTGTTTGGGCACACATGCATGTTGTGTGCGTCTGCATGCATTTCATATGAAAACATGTGAATGTTTGTATGTGATTGTGTGTTTTTATGTTTGCTTGCATGTGTTGTATGAATATTACAAACATGTTTGTTTATGTGCAAAGGTATGTTTGGATGTTTGTTTGTGTGTATGTATGTATGTATGTATGTATGTATGTGTATGTCTCTGGTATGTTGTGTGTGTGTGTGTGTGTGTGTGTGTGTGTGTGTGTGTGTGTGTGTGTGTGTGTGTGTGTGTGTGTGTGTGGACGTGAGTGTGCGGGTGAGAGCAAGTGTGTGAGTACCTTCACTCCTCTATTGATTAGGGGTAATGAGAAGGGAGAGCATGCCGGACTGCGGAGTGGGTGAAAGACGAATGGGAAATTAACTGACTGAGACAATACAAATAATTTGTGGCTGTTTGAGAACATTAAGATTGATGGCTGCTCAGTTTGTGGATTCACTCCCTGCCTCCATCTTGAGATTGCTTGCTTCTACATGCGTTTGAGGAGCCTGCAGGTACTGTAAATGTGTGAGAAACAAAAGATAGGGCACCGGTGCTGGCTTGAGGAAAAGAGACCAGTACCACCCATAGAGGGCAGACTATTCTTCTGTAATATGATTTATTTATTTTTTTAAACATTACACCCATGGCATATTGAATATTATATGCACTGTGTTTGCTGCTGTGCATCTTTCTTCTGTAAATATGACATTTCATATGACATAAGTCATTTCATCAAATTGACAAAGATATACACTTTTTTAACTATAAATGGTACAATCATAGTAACTTCTGTTATCTCCTCCAACTGGATGAATTACAGAAAAGGGTATAAAAGCACAGTTTGTGTTTCTTTTTAATTGATTATTGCATGGAGAAGTAATCATTTTCTAAAGCAAAATTCTTTTGTTTCAGTTTTTGTATCATTGTTTCAGAAAAAATATAACTACATGTTTGATTTGCAAACATTTAGCACGATGATTCCTTGTATCCTTGTATCTGGGGAATAGTACCCCAGCCTGGAGCTTACTCCATGAAATATCTTCATTAAAAGATAAGTGAATGATAATTTCAATAGATATATAACATGAGAACAGGTTCTTTAAGAGGATGATAATGATACTTTAAATCAGCATTAATTGATAAAAGTGAAAATTACAGGGCAGGTAGTAGAGTACAATGACCCTTACAGAAATGAAGGGGCTTTTTGTTACTGTTCTGAAAACATTTAAAAATCATCAAAATAATTATGTACACTAGAAGTAGCTATTACTGGTACTGAGAGCAAAAAGGTGTGCTTTTTTGTTACTTAGCACTTAATGGATCAGTTACACAGTTGATTACATGGCTTGCACCCCTTACCTGTTGCCTTTTGGCTTTCTGAGACCAAGGCTGACTACCTCTGAATACATATATATATATATATATAAAAAAATGTTGTGGCTGTCTTTGCAAGATCTCGAGGGCTTTGCAATGAAAGTGGGCCCACTTTATGTAAGGAGACATATACTACAAATAGTACAGTGCAGTGCAGTAGTATAGTATAGAATAGTATAGTATATGTTTTCCTGTCAGCTTCAGTAATGACCATTGCAAAGAGTACAGTATATATTTTTTGTTTCGAATTTTCCTTGAAGGAAATCGGGGTATCAAAAGATAGAGTTTGTGGTACAACTGTGCCTCATTTGGCGCTCGTAAACTCTCTGGCTGCTTTAGCATGTGGAGATTTGCGGAGTGTTCTGGCTCCCAACCTGTGTACAGACCCAATGTGGCTCCTTCAGGTACATTAGATAAAATCTTTAATACCAGGTGTCTGCATTTTCATCTGACATCTCCCTGTGGGCCACTGAGGCGAGTCAGTGTGAATTATTAATAGGTACTATTTCTGAGCATTCCTTGATCATCACAGTAATAATGTTGATATATTCGAAAGTCTTATCTTAAACATGATTAATAAAATGATTAATGTGACAACAACATGGGGAGATGTCAAATTAGTTTCATTCATTAGTTTCCTTCCTACATGGAATATTTATCACTGTTTGTGGTTTATTTTGTTATGATTTGGCTTATAGATATTTTAGAAGAAAAAGTGAGTATCAATTATAATAGTGTTCGATGTGGTTGAAATTGGTAAATCACTATTAGATTATGTTGATAGAAATATAGTTAATAATGTGGGGTAATTATTACGATGATAATGTTGATGATGATAATCATCATCATCATTACTATTATTGGTGTTTTCATTGTTAGAGTTGTGCCTATTACATTTAAGTGTTTGTCATACTAGTAAAATCCTCTCTGTTTATTTTTTGAATATGAGGAAAATAGAGATAAATTCTGTTCATTTTGATGATATGTTATACACAGTGGACAACTTATTGAATGATTTCAGCTGGAGAGAGGAAACATACTGTAGATATCATTTGAAAACCATAATTTATCTCTGATTTATTGCCATTATTATTGAAATTTCAGCCCTATCCCTGATAGCATAGAGCACCAGATGGCTGTAGTATACCTGCTAATGTGTTTCAATTAGACAAGAGAAACACAAGAGAAAAGGGCTTACAAGGGAGAAAAAGCCTGGTTTGGATCAACACTAATCACTACAAAAGCTTATGCAGCCACACACTTACGTTAGTTCAGTTTTACCTATTGGAAGACTGAACCATTTTCAGTCTCATTGACCAGGGCCTACTGCACACTGACTAACCTGAGAAACCAGTTTAGGGCGGTTTAGAGTCCATGGAAGTCAAGGAGAAAAAGGCGTGACACAGAACCTCATGCATGTGCAAACATTTGCTTAGATTTACTAACAAACATGTATGGGTGGGTGTGGGCAGCATCAGAAAAAGGTCAATTCGATCGATTTTCCATAATCAGCAACGCTTGGGGTTGGAGATAAGACTACCATCAGTTGAGGTTCAAACCGCCATTTTGGCTCTTGTTAGACCATGTGTGATTCTGCCAAGGAGGGTTAGTGGAAACCAGGTGTTTAACTGCTGTTGGTGTTCCAAAAGCTACAGGCTGTTTTTTTTTTTAATGGCTGAGGTGCTACTCATGGCTGTCCAGCATAAGTGGCAACTACAGGCGTTTTGGCAGGGAAAGGCAGTGTTAAGACAGCAGATTCAGTCAAAGCTGTCAGAGCCAGTGGCTGCTGGGTCTGGATCCCTGTTGGTCACGGTGACCTTGACCAAAGCTCTTTGCTTGCATTTTTCTGCTGGTTCCTACAATATGGCTATGCTAATTACAGTTATAAATTGGGACTACAACTCCTCTAAAATAACCTGTATAAATCTGTATAGTTTGTGTATAAGTTTGTGTACGCATGTGTTATAAATATCCATTATGTTAAGGATATTTTCATTGGAGACATTTTGTAGATACGCACAGAGAGGCATGTGAATCAGTTATGTGTCTGTGCACTGAATGACAAACACGTTTGAAATGAATAACAGTGACATGTATGCAAAGAACCTTAAGGATGCAAATGCAGCTGAAAAAAAGAACTAAAAGGGATATGTCCAAATCTGTTTGGGTATTTGAGGGTCGCCTATGGTCACACTATTGATAGATGTGCACTATTTCTAATAATATAACTTTTGTATTTTTTGACAGCGATTTCTTTTTCCTGAAGTTATCCTTGCCGTGTCAATTCATGACCATCTGTGCTCCCTGAAGAACTAACAGTCTGCTTCACGAATAACCAAAATCCTGCCGTTAGTAAGCTGAAAAAAAATGAATGGCTTAGCTTGCATTAGTCATAAGCTCAGGCCATTCCTGTAGGCAGGGATTGTTAAACATGTCGTGAGCGGAGGAATTCTGACAGCTTTATCAATATTCTCTCTCATCAGTGCACTCAGCTGCCAAATGCCCAAGAAAGGCCACCAGCAGTCCGGTATAGCTGTCTCATTAAAAAGTTTTAAGGTGTGCCCAGGGCTGGAGTCTTCCTCACAGGCCCAGCGGCTTGCGCCCAGGGTGAAATTAAAGATCGCGGTACTCCCTGCACATTGACCCTAGTGCTGACCTTCTGTATTTACACTTTTTCAAGGCTTTGATGAAAGGTGGCGCTTAGTCTCCAGACAGTCTCCCCTGCTGTGGACAGGCCCAGTTACCGTTACTGAAGAAGAAACGTCTGGACAAGGAGGTTTTTTATTACCTGGCTTCTGATAACAGCTAAACTGATGGTCCACCTCAAGGGGATGGGAGACAGTGACAATGCAAAGTGAGCTAAAGAAACAAAATTCTCCTTTGTTTCTTAATCTATTACTAATTCTGTGTAAACAAATATAGGGGATGGAAAAAATAAAGGAAACACCTATTGAAAAGGACTTATATTTTCAAGTAAGAATACTGCAGTTAAAAAAATGTATATGTAATTCATATTGATGTGAATGCTAATTGGTAATATATTTATGCTATACAACACAAAAAAAACCTCACTATGTGAGTTTCTGATGCAACATGAGAGATCTAGCAGATTTTGAAAGCGGCCCAACAGTTGATGCCCAAATTACAGGTGTGTCAATATCTATGTATGGGGGCATTATTCTCTGAGAATACAGAAGCATCTTGCATTTCTAAACAACATTGAACGTTTATGTGAAGTTGTGGAATGCAGTGTGTGGGGTAATTTTCTGCCAGAGTTTACCCCTCAGAGAACTGGAGGCGTTTGTTCCAGAAGAATGGCCAAACCTCCTAGTAGAAACAGTTCATAACCTCTATAAACAACATTTCAAGATGGACTGTTGCTGTCCATCCATTGTGGCTGAGGAGAAGCCAGTCCACATTCTTATTATATAATAAATATTCATATAATGTTTGGTCTCTGCATTATTTTGTCTACCCTCTGTAGTTCTTCATCTTATTTGAAATTGGATTGTTTTGTAGGGAAAGCAGTTGCCTACTTGGAATCCATCATAGCTGAGACTGGTAGCCAGATTGTAGCTGGCTGCTGAAGCCACAGATGCTATGCATATGACTGTGAGCAGTGCTTTTCATTATGGTTAGCATGACAGACAATGTGTAAGGCTGAGGACTCCTGCCATATTGGTATCAGTGGAGAAATGCTGAGCAGGACGCAGAGGTATAGAGGAGGATTTCTGGGAAGCCAGGAGTTTGGGGACAGCTTGCTCTCCTCCTTCACTGAAGTGCTGAATGAATGTTTAACAGATGGGGGATGACAGAGGATGCTTAATGATGGCCTTGCTGTAGCGGATGCTAACCTGCACCGCCAGAAAAAGTAACACATGGGTATTTATTCTTCAGCACCGTGTCTGTGCCATGGTGACTGAAATTTATCAATTACGTAACTTAATTTACTCTCAGGAAGATGAATGCATGGATTTACTTTATTGAACCTGCAGAACCGCTAAGGGAAGAAAGAGAACATGTCCTAGATTGATGATCTCTACTGGTTTTGGGTAGATGCAATATGTGAAATGACAACACAGTCATAATATTTTGACATAAAATTCACACTGGAAAACTGAACTGCAGGTAGCACTTCTATGTACTTGGTTTTATTTCTGAAAACAATGTGAGTGCCTGTGTTTTAATTGGCACCATTTTCAATTGAATAGCTTAAGTCCCCTACAAAGGTAACAGCAATGTAACAGCAGGACACAGACGTAATTTCTTGTTTCTGTCTATATGAAGTGCAGAATATAGCCATAATTTGCTTGATGTATGTACAGTAATGAAATATACATGTGCAGATCATTGATAATGGAAAGGCTGAAGGCAGTAATGTTTTCTTACCACTGTTTTTGCAGTTATTATTATTATTATTAGAATTTTTTTACTTGTAATGTATACTACATCACTTAATTGCTGCTTCTTTTTAAATGTGCAATGTTGACATATATTTGTCATAGCAGTGAGGAGAAGAGAAACTTACTTGCAGTAGGAAGATAACTTACAGAGGATAGCTGCTATGTGTCTGGAAGCACACTGACAGACCTGTTTGCCAGAGGTCGGGTTTTAAGTCCATTCAGATTTGGTTCCAACCCTGCTCTTTTTGGGATCCTCTTAGTCTTTCAATGAGTTGTCCTCCCACTAGCATGGCTTCACTCCAGAGATTTCAGCCAATGTAACAGGCAGTATTGGGTATTATAGTGTAATTTAATGATTTAAGACCTGCACTTCAAAGTATTGTGCATAGTGATACAAACTAACACTTTAGGAACTGATCTTGACATTGGCATTGCTGGGTTGATCCCTGGTCACATACATGATAATTAACTTAATTTGCTTCTGTTCCAGTTGTATAAATGTATAATGTAACACCTCATAGAGAGGCTAACCATAATGGTAATCATAACTTTACCTGTTTTTCCAGTGTAGCAAATACAGGAATGATATCATGCAGAAGACTGAGATTATGCTCCTGTCCTTAAATGTTTATGTTGGATATGCTGTGCAGTCCTCTGGTTTATGACCCCTCCAGTATTGTGACTGCTGTGTGGTTTAGGGGTTAAAGAGTTGAGTCAAAGTTATCAAATTTGATTCCCAGGTGGTGTACTGGTGTACCCTTCAGCCACATGCTGAATCTAAATTACTTCAGCATACATCCATCTGCATACATAGATAATAGATAATAAATGTCATCTCTGTAAATCTGTTATGGAAATGAATAATGAATAATCTTGTAAGGCTGACCATTTCAGCTGAGTCTTGTTCATACTTTTGATACTTTGTGATACAACGCTCATCTCATTTTTCAGCATTATATAGCTTACCTTCATCATTGGGCAGGTTTTTGAAATTATGTGTCAACTTTGATGCATTCTACAGCATGTGCTTTTCCCTGGATCATGTCAACAGTATTGTAATAACGTCCACTGTTGAAGCTGTCTTTTGTCACGCTGACCACTTGCTACCTGAAATGAAGATGAGTTTGCCTGTCACGCTTGCCATGGAGAAAAACAGATTCTTCACATTAGGTGCTGAAGTTTTAATGGTCTTAATAATAATAATAATAATAATAATAATAATAATGACTATCTGCAATTCAAGAGACTGGTTGAAATAAAATATGAATTAATATGCTGAAGATAATGGCAAAAACAGGCAATAGATGTATATTCAGCTTGTGAAGCTAGAGGCAAGACCTTTCCCATCTGCTTGTCCTTCAAGAGTGCAGAAATAAGGCTACTCTCCAGGGAGAGAGAGAAAGGGAGGTGATAATCTTAGTAACTCATTAAGTCCCAAATTAATTGATAAGCGGCAAAGCTGTTAGGCATGTAGGTGTCTTATTAAACTTCTTCAAAGCTAAAGAATTCTGCTTCAGCACTGACTTTGATCCATAATTGCTGAGTACTTTTCAACAATTAATTGATTACTCTTGGGAATTTTTTTTTTTTACTTACTTTGAGACATATTTTTTCAAGCTTATTAGTATCTTCCCTGAGGTGAAATAAAGCATGAGGTAGATGTATCTGTCTTTGTCACTACTTGTTTATTTGGATCTTTAGAATCAGGCCCGGAAAATGTGCACAGCTATGGACGAAGTCCTTACCCTGGTCACGTCAGACTCAGCTCAGTCTCAGAAGTGCAAATGAAAAGATTTGGCCATGGTGATCATTAGTTTCTCAGGTCAAAGAAAAAAAAAAAAACAATAAAAGATTGAACTTGAGTCGTGGTTCAAACCTGATGTGCAGGTCCTATGTGAATATACATTACACATGCTCACTCCAGATCTCTTTACATTGTGAGCACAGCTATGATGCTGAAGTATAGGCTTTAAAAACATATGGACCAAGAAATAATAATCACAATGCCAAACCGTGTTTGCGTTCTGATACTCATTCAGAGCTCTGCGATGCTTTGCCATTGATAGGAAAACCTACATGGTCAGCATCAACTTATAATTCCATTTTAAACTATGCATCCATCTTCCTTCACTTTCCTCCAGGCTCCAGAATGAGGCATTTGGACTCAGAGCTCCGGGAAAAGCCTCATTTATTCAAAGCCAAGTTGCTGTCTTTCGCATCTTTAACTTCTCATCCCTAATGATTCCTTTAAAATATTATTTTAATGAACCCGCAACCCACATCATTTTCTTCTTTATTTTGCAGCTGGGTAACTAATGACACTCATCCATTAAGTAAATGGTTTTTGTAAGTAACAGAAATGCAATAAATAAAGTTCTGGGAGAAGGATTTTTAATGTGCTCTTGTATTGAAGGTTGGGACACACAGAGAGAAAGCAATGTTTCATGGCTAAGTTGCTTTAAAAAACAATCGGCCTTATGATGTGATAGCAGTGTGGTGTGGGTCAGGGGCTATTGGTGATGGTTAACAGTGAGTGGTCTGAAATGTGATTACTGCTTGACTCAGTAGTAATGGTCATGAGTAAATTATGCCAAAGACAAGCAGTGCAGATGAGTCAATCAAATTTTATATATTAAAATGTAACCATTTAATAATCACAGAGACCCTATTGTGGTTTGAGATTTGCTATTAAGGTGTTTTGCTGATTAAATAATGATATATGATATAGGCATAGTTTATATGTAATCACATAATAGTTGTTAACAATATAACTTTTGATTCAGGGCTGTGACAATGCTAGGCAGTGTTATGTCATTGCACAGATTGTGTAATTAAGGGTTAGGTTCAGCTTTAAGGGTTTGTGTTAGACTAGATGTGGAGTTAGAAGGAGGAGGGGAGGCAGGGTTATTCAGTTAGCCTGCCAACAGCACAGTTATGTTCCACATTATTCAGTGTGTGCTTGCTATTTACATATAGCAGTTGCTCTTATCCAGAGTGACTTACAAAAGTCAATACTAAGCTATCAGTGTTAAAACCAGTGGTAAAATCCATTATATCAACATACAATACATTTAATGTGCAAAAGTAGGCACATGAGAGAAGTATGCTATGCTCATGTATTTATATGTTGTTACAATGTTGTTACTAAATATTCACAAAATGTATCCAGATTTCTTCAGTGAACATATATGTGCAGGAGTGATATATAAAGATCTTTGCCTTTAGAAAGGAAAATGTGGCACAGTAAATGCTTCGTAAGGCCGTAGGTATAAATACTTCCTGTATGGTATAGTAAAAATGTATATTTCGATGTGTGATATAAATATACATAATACCCACTGTGTACCTCTTTATGTTTCAATGTCTAATTTATTTATTGTGCTGAAAGAGTTTATTTCTCTTTATTTATAGACATGCATTCAATATTGCTTAAACAGTGGAATAAGCTGACTGTAAAGTAGAGCAGGCTCGCTTTTTTAAAGTGCTTTAAAATGAAAAGTGGAAATTCAGGCAAAGGGGGGCATGATTCAGAGCCGGGGAGCAAGCGCAGGAGTTAAGAGAGAGGTGAGAATTGAGCATGTGCCCTTTCTTTTGTGGCACAGTCAGGATGTAGTCAAGTAATGATGCCCAGATGTACCTCCCAAACTTCCCACTCTGTCATGCACTTCTGTGACTGTGGCTTCACAAATGTCAGCCTGGTTCTTCCCCAGCTGGGATCAAAACAACACAGCCTCACATTTGCATAAAAAAATTACAGGAGTAATTGAGTTGTCATAGAATTTTTGCCTCTTTCTGTTCTCTTACTTTCCTCTACCTTTCGTTAACTCTGGATTATACTGTCAGTGTGCATCTGGCAGCATTCAGACCTCTGGGTTTGTGTAAGTTTTCAGAGTGTTTTAGTGTGCACAGGTATGGTATGTATGTGTGTGTGTGTGTGTGTGTGTGTGTGTGTGTGTGTGTGTGTGTGTGTATTTGTGGGTATGCTTTTGTATGTGTGGGTGAGCTTTTTATGTAACAGTTTTAGTTGTAAGAGCAATAAATAACCAAGGACAAATATTTCCTGATGAAGTTACTTCTGAGACTTTTGCACAACATAATGAGTTTTAGGCTGCATTGTTTAACTTAGCTGGTATCACAAGATAAATATAAAAGAAAAGGTCAAGTTTATATTACTATGGAAGAGACATAAAAAAGAATAAATGTTGAATCATTAGAACCCCTTTATCAAGTCAAGTCTGCAGAAAATGAAACTATGTTTTGTTTTATTCCTAACCTTGAAAACCACCTTGCTGAAAGACATATCTTAATGAGAGCCTGTAGTGATGAATATACCGTATATGCAATATGTTGGCAAAACATTGTGCTAGCAATGTTGCATATTTCATGTCTTGTCAGTCTAAATTCAGAGTTTTGAATTCCTTAAGTATATGTAAGATGCTTACAGTTTCATAGATATCATACAGTCCCTTTTGGAAGCACATTTATAAAGTAATTTATTTTGTTTTTTACAGTTGTTGCCAGACATTGCTCTTGAGTGACTGAGTGCTGCTGTTTCTTTGTTTCTTTTCCGAAGAGCGTTGGATTAAAAGTAAATGGTAGCCTTTGGAATATCGCTGGCAGCTTCCTGCTGGAGGAGATGAAGATGCGGAAAGGGCTCTCAGCTGTAAAATTCGCCTCAGTTTTTATTCATGCCTGCCTCTGGTGAGGAAAAAAAAATCAGGAAAGCAAAAGAACAGATTGCCTCCGATGTAAGGCGTGTGGGTTCGCTCTGTGGAGAGAGATTTCTCTTTTGTGATTGAACGCTGGCGCTCAATCGGCAGGGGACTTGGTTGGGGGGAAGGGGCGGGGGGGGATGTTGGCGACAGGCGTTTGTGGTATGGTGGGGGTGCTGGTGTTGGGGGTTGGAGAGAGTGGGGGTCGTGAGGGAGAGTAAAGCCACCCAGCACAGCACTGGCACAGCTGGTGGCTTTACCAAAAGGAAAGATTTAGATGGAGAGCTACCCCTCTCCTCACTTCCATGTCAGAATTGCTCTTGTTAAGCGAGCAGATTCATTTCACATGACATTTAAATCAACACTTCAGCTGCTGAGCCACGCTGGTGGAGAGCTGGGCTCTGCAGCGGTCTCCTGTAGCTGAAGGCGTGTTGCCGTGTATGATGTGTTAAATAGATGTGCATTGCAGAGGAAGGTTAAACGATTGTAGCTCTTGAGCATAAAGAAACCTGGGAACGCCCTGGAAAGCTGTGCTGTCCTCCATCAGTCCTATAGAAATCTTCAGGGGAAGAGGACGGGGAGAGAACCTCACCGCGGTGTACGGCTGATGGTGGATAACTCACCGGCATTGCCTTCATACGCTCCTCATCATCGTAAATACTCCGCCGTGACCGTAAACAGAGCTTGCTCCCGTTGCAGACGTCTCAACAGCTGTTCTCTTAAGTGTTACCCAGCATCTGTCAGAACGTTGGATGCCAGACAAAGTTTCTTTGGAGAATATTTATTCATTTAATCATCCTTTCTTTATTTATCTGGGAAAACAGCACTTTAAAGAAGGGTACTCATGAGTGCGCATTTTTGGGGCGTAATGGCTTAGAATCCAGGCCAAGATTCAAAAGATGTAAATTAATCAATCAATCATTTCTCCTTAACTTTGACCCATGATTAAATGCAAGTATGCTTTTTTCCTCTTTTCCCCTTGGCCACTTTCCTCCCCATCTACCCTTTGTAAAATGTGCTTTAGCAGCTCTTTTGGTGTCATTTTTCAAGACACGGTTAATGACAAATTACAAATATAAATACGATTCGTCTCAGTTTAATTTTTTTAATGTAGCTGTTTTGCCTGTTGCACCAGTACACGTATGGTTCTTCACTGTCTGAAACAGAGCCCTTATATCTGAATTCATGTCCCCACTTTATCTCCACTATACAGAGAAAATCAAGGCCCTCCTCCCCAGTCCCTCAATAAATAAATAATGGCATACAGGACCTTATCATGTTCTCCTTTCTTGACACTTCTTGTCTTGTACTGAAAGCTTTGCTGGTGTTGCAGTTTACATCTCATATGAATTATTATTGATGTGCATGTATTGATTGGATATCATATTATGTGAAGTCATGTATGTATGGAAGCTTGATATGCTACATGGGAAGCTTATCTTGTGTTTTCTCCACCAGAGACCCTCAAACACACCATGCTGCATACATACAGACCCCTCAGTCACCTTGAAAAAGGACAAGGGAACTGGTATTCCTGACTAGAATTCCCATGAATGCAAATGATTAACTTTTAAATCATGGTACAGCATGTTAGTGCACTTTACTGGCTTCATGTAGCCAAATTAAAAGGACATATATTTTAATATGATATGTCTCCATTAGCATACTGCACTTACTACCTGATTAATGGCACACCATTCTCATTTCAATAATGCATGAATAATTCCATTGTCGTGCCAAAGCCATGATTAAGTGCATTCATTTGTTGGAAAATAAATAAATATAAGGCTGAAATAATGTGGGGTGGGAAAATGCTCTGTGCGTTTATTCCAGTTCAGGATGTGTAGTTTCTGGATAGATGCAGATTACCAGCTGAACTGTATTTGAAAATGCAATCACAATCCAAGGATGGACTCAGTAGCATACAAAGTAAAGTTAAAAAAAAAACTGTGAAATCTTCATGCTCAGAGGACATTAAGAAGACAGACTAATGAGGATGAGCTAACAGAACAGCGCTGATGCCCTCTGTCTTAAAGAGAAGAAATCTAACGTACCAGTGCTTTTAAATGAGCAGCTTTTAATTTTATTGAATGTCAAGAGCGCAAATAAAAAACAATGGCAATGACACTCAAAATCCCAAATTCTACTTATATAAGCTATACCACTGCAAAACACGATATATAAGAAATTGCTAACTTATATGGTAAACTATAACAGTTTGTGAATGGTTTAATATGTGACTCACTGTTTACCTGCCATCAAGTCTGATTTATTTATTCATGTATTTTGTCGGTTACAGAGGTTCAAACGTTGGTGCTGCTGGTCCATTCTTAACATCATTAGGTGAGCTGTGTGTACCAGTTTAAAAATTTGCTTTATCCAGAGTTCCTCCCCTATCCCATCTCATCCTCAACACACTCATACAATTTAAGCCTTGCTGAGTATATGAAGTTGCCTTGAAACATTCCTGCATCATTTTCTGATGACATACAAACCAAGGAGCCCAAATGCATGGGATTAATGGGAGTTTTTCCGTAATGACAAGCGGCCGACTGTATCAGGGAAGGGATGAGCGGCCGTAGGGAAAGGGCTACCATGCCTGCTTGAGTCGGGTCTGGGGAAGGGTTTACGACCTCTTTGAATCCTGATCGAGCAGCACTGTCTCGACCCTTGGGGGGAAGTCAATTGCCTGGAAGACTTGCTTCATCTGTCTTTTTGCCGTGCTTGGAATTTCATCCCAAAAGAAAAAAAAAGAAAAGACAAAAAAAATAAAAAAAGGGGTTGATTGTTTCAGGTGTATCCAAACTGCCAGAGGGTAGCAATTTTGAAGCCAGTACATCTACTGCCTCTGCTGTGTGACTTGCCTGCAATCTTAATATTTCAGAGATGACCTGATTCTGTATTCTCTCTAATCCAATATTGTTCATGACTGATGGGGGTTTCTTTTCCCCAATTTGACCCTAAGCAATAAGGAAATGCACATTTCTCAGGATGACAGTTAACAGAATGCTGTAATATTTTCATTCTTATGCTCTAATGAGAGATTATTCTTTTTAATCCTTGTTTCACTGTGATAGTAACTTATTTTACTGAGTTGTGCCACTGTTGAAGGTTCACATTGTGATGCATGCTAAGTCCCAACATTTAAAAAATCCCCTTTGTTTATACAAGCATGAATGTATACAGTTTAATTTTTTGACCCCTGTGGCATTTGTCATCAAAAGTGATAACAGTGACATAAACTCCTCTATTCCTGATCTGAATGCCATTAATGTTTTGTGATATTGCTGTGATATTTACTTTGTAATTGAACACCAAACCATGTCTGGAATAATCCGTGGGTGAGTCTTGCATCGCTACAGCAGGTGATTGATGGATTGATTTGCTTCAGGCTATGATAAGTGGATGTTTTTTTTATCATGTTGCTAATGCATGGATTTCATTGCCAATGCATGGTTTTAGTGAATAACTGTTATATATGTTGGGGTTACCACTATGATAAAGGAGATTTTGATTGTTAGTTTGTGGACAGCTCAGTTTATTGTTGAAGCAGCGTTTGAAATGGGAAAATGGATGACAATGCAGAGAGCTGTGCGGCCTGGTGCTGCGCAGGAGAGACAGTGCTGTAGTGATGGGTATAGATGTTCTGCCTTGCTATCACATCACTGCCTGATCCTAAAGATGAGGAATTTATGAGAGCAGCGACAGCTGTTAACCGGCTTCAAATGACAAGATTGGTTTATTAAATAATTTTTACCACTGTTTATTTTCCACTACTGCAGCTCCAAAGGACTGCTTTGAAATTAATATTAATGAAATCCCTTTGTAGAAACACCCTGCACAATTCCATACATAATGATGCTATAAATACATTTCTCTTCACCAGCATTGTAATTATGATGACGGGAAGCTTTTTTAGCAGTTATTGAGTGCAAATTGGCCACAAAGTTACACTCAGTATGCCTTAATTTCATTATTTATTTTGGAAGAAATTCATTGGATGCAAATACAATGACCATTTTGCTCAGTTTTCCATCAACCATCAGAGCTGACATTTTTTTTGTTTGTTTACAGTAAGATGTCTGCTGAGGCATCAAATCAAGTTTGGTGATAGAATACGCCCTGTTATTTAAATGCTAATACGACTTTCGCTTTCTGAAAAACTTCCTTGTTTTTTTGTATGGAGCAATAAAAGGCAGTCTTATCTTCATTGTTTTCTATGTTATGTGTAGGTGGTTGAGTTAATATGTCGACTGCATCTGGAGAAATAGTGAAGACAAAGCCTTGGACAGATAAGCGCTCTATTAAAATAACATGCTTTTGTCCAACTCCATACACAATTTATAAACATAAAGAGAGAATGCAGAGGCTGCTGGATCGCTCATTCTGTTAAGGCAACATTCCAACGTCTTGATGGGCCTCATGGTCCACTATCAACCTCACATCAGTGCCAGAGCCGAGCATGGCTTGTAGCCCTGTGTGTGATGTAGAATTGGCCGTGCTCTTCCCCTTGGGAAGAGGGATTCATTCCCTGGGCGTGCTTGTTCGCACTCTCGCGAAATGTCACACGCTAGCACATCCATGTGCGTACATATACAAATTCTAATTAGCAATTGAGCATTCCAAACTCTGAATAATCTTGATTTGGTTAGTTTCATATTGGTCATCTTTTTGCTCGCAATCCAATTTGGTTGGTTTCAGGTGACTCAGACGTGTTCCTGTGCACTCATATACAGCATGGAATCCAGCATCTTTTTTCCCCTCTCCCATCGGGCCGGGGGGACGGACTCTGATGGTGGAGCTGCTGGACCGTCCATGTGTGAAAGCAGCGCGCGAGGCCCAGGATGAATGCATCTGTCTGAGCTCCCCCTCCTCCTGTTCTGCAAAGTGCTTTTATAGAAATGCCTTTTTCACCAGGTGACATGCTGCATTGAAGGTTACGCCATAAATCAGCAGCCCCGTCCCATAACCCCCTCACCCCCAACCCCCGAAACATGGACATGCTTTGAAATGGCGGGAAAACAAGACAAACCAAATAATGCAAACAAGCGGAGCGAGGGACTCAATAAAATCCGGGCAATGAGGCCTAAACTGCACAGTTCATTGGAACCGTTTGGGTGTGTACGTGCGTGTGCCCCATTTTGTCAGCTGGACCAGGTCCTGTCCTCCTTCAGGGGTGCTGGACAGCACTGATACCGGTTTGGCGAAGCTGTGGGTTTTACTGCTCTCCGTTCCCAGGAACTGCATTTCCAGGCAGCTGCTCTGTGTCTTCCCCATTAATGTGGAGAGCTGCACTTGGGCAAGTGACTTACATAAAGAATGAGTTAATTAGTGCATTTAGCCTCCGTGGATGCAGGCTTCACAGTGATTCGCTCCTCAGTGCCCCCCTCCACCCACCCCAAACAAGAATTCTTATGCAATAATAAGCGCAACAGCTTTAGGCTGAAGTCATCATCACACACGCATCTGTGGCTAATAAGTTACATTGACCACATATGCGTTTCTAGAAACGCGGCAATTAGCAATATTAACGAGGCGGATATTTTTAAATACTATCTCTTTTATTACATTTTCAGTTTCACTTATGTTCAGCAGATGTATTACATTGCTCATCACCATTATGATTTGTTGGCTTATTTGTCACCCAGATTGTAAGGTGGCATTTAATTGATTCTAAATTATGCACTATCCTTTGTAATTCTGAAATAATTACAAAGAATAAAGAAACGATGTAGGCACATGACTTGAGAATATCCTGGAGCTAAGTCCTGTTGTTTGTGTCATGCATTTGGTGCTATTCTAATAGCTCTGTTCATTCATTGAGAGGGTATTCAGACAAATTATTTATAGCACTGCACAGTTTCTCAAACATCAAGGGAATGGTATTTTCGGTATTCATATCAACACGTTAAATTTTCCAAAACAATTAAATGGGCCAAAAACCAGGATGTACAAAATCTATACTACTTATTGGTTGTTAGGAAGGAAGTTATACAGTTGTTACCATGAGTACAAAACACAAATTTTTCCACATCTATTCCTCTAATCTCAAAATTATGCATCACTATTAACTATCCAGTTAGATTTCTATGATCTTTTAACTGTACCCGACAGAATTGTTCATAACGGCCTTGTGGTCTGCTCATTTTCAAGATGGATTCTTTTTTTATTTAAATTGGATAAACAAACGAATGGTTGAAATGTAGAGAGAAGTTTGAGCATTTTTCATTTCACTCCATTAATGCTGTTTATTTCGTCCTGGAAGACTCCCTGGGGAGCATGGCATAGCATCTTGAAATGCGGGCAATCTGTTCGGAGTATCTGCATAACTCAATTAGTGCTTCTGCCTGTCTTTGAAATTCCATTTGTTTTTTCTCCCTGTTTCATTTATTTCAGATATCAAGGACTTCCTGAAAGACAGATTCTCCTTTTGAATTCTTGAAATAGAAAATGTGAATCACACTGCTGTTTCTGCATGTATGCGCA
The DNA here is from genome assembly GCA_022829145.1 of Albula goreensis. Classification (NCBI taxonomy): domain Eukaryota; kingdom Metazoa; phylum Chordata; class Actinopteri; order Albuliformes; family Albulidae; genus Albula; species Albula goreensis. Next base: position 24,462,654 of record CM040754.1, on the reverse strand, counting down.
CACGCTCACCAACACACATATTCATAAATGTAGATATACACACCAAACAATACATAAATATTTATGAAATAATAAGGAGTTTGCTTCACATAAATATTAGCTTTTGTGAAGCTGTCACCATACAAAGACTGGGTCACAGAGCTGCAGGCTGAGTTCTTTGGTCATTTTAGACACTGGTATTTATGTGGTTCTTAGAAATTATCCTGTTATATCTGTTTAGTATTGCTGGTACACATTTTTACTTTTTCATGATGCAGCTTTTCCCTGTTTGGAATATAAAGTCATAATGTTAGACAGTGTTCCTCCAGACAAAATAAATAATTCTTATATTTTATTTTTATATTTTATTTTATTCCATTTCTGTGAGTGATGACCTTGCAATGCGGTAGCCAACCATTTTGCCATTTTAAGATTTTTAAAAACTCACACATTAAGGTTTTATTTTAAAACATCTTTTAAAAATTGTGCAAACATCCTGATAATCATTACTGACATTAATATGAACCATGTGTAGTTTGTTCATTTGGTGTTCAGTTTTGGTTTATTCTGTTCACATGCATGTTTTTTTATATTTTAGATATGGAAACTCAAAGTGATGAATGACACTCTAGTCTCACTCACTTGCAAGCGGTATTTGCCAAGATATGAAAGACATATCTCCAAAGAGAGTGGTTTTCAGTGCGGTCAGTATCGTATACATAATTCACACTTCACACTCTGTTTAATCCATCGGCTTTATCATAAAAAGGAAAGAAAGAAACTATAAAATGAGATTTTTTTTGAATGATCATAAATGTAGGTGCTGTGTGTCACCTTGGAAGAGGTTTTCTGGAGCAGAGCAGAATGAACGCTGCAGCCAGACTGCTCGGGATCTGAGCTTTGACTTCCTCCTTCCTTCTTCTTATTTTACTGAATTTATTTTGTATATCCCCAGTGAATAAATAGTGAAATAAACCATGCTGTGATTTCTCTCTCCCCCTATCTTTCTCAGTCTCCAAACCTGCCCCCCCCACACCATGTGTAAAATGACTCCCAGATATATGTTGATTAAACATGTTTCTATAAGCAGAATGCAATGGCTTGGCTATGGTGGTGGTATTATAACTGCTGCAAAATGAATTACTACTTATTACAGTTTCAAGTGAGTTTGAGGGCTTGACCACTGAGCAGTTTTACATTATATCTCAGTTGTTGAGCACCAGTGCCCAATTAAAGAGAATGCAGTGGGCAATCTCTGCTGCAGCCACATTGGCAAGGGTCTTCAAGAGACAGTATGTAGATAAGGGAACCTTTATCAAAGCAACTGTTGTATTCACCTCTTACACCAAGTGATGTGGTGATTATGAAGCCTACATCATTTTTGATAGAAGTTAATTGTATAGCATGCATTGCGTTCCCTGCCACGATTCACTGAGTGAAATGATTACGGACACTTATGGTCAGAACATCTGTCATGAAGCCATGTTCAGGAAGAAAAAAGTCACGTTAATGATTGGATACAGGATGATCAAGGCTTGGCTTTCTTTAAGATTCAATCAAATTACATAGCATGGGAGCTGCAAAAGATATGAAACTCCAATCTGTTTGATTGCCACCGAGGAAGAGCGTTTCTGGAATCTCTGCTTTATTCCCATCAGCAGTTTGGGCTAAGGAATGCTGATCAAACGTGGGAGGAATTATGCAGCTACTGTAGAGACTTTGTCAGGGAAAAGGGGTGGTCCACTGGGACCCCAGGAAGGAGGGGAGGAGGGGGAGATGGAGATGGAGAAGTGTCGGTGCTGAATGCTTTATGAAGGCAGAGACTTGCCCTTCAGAGATCCCTGTGTTGAGATGTGTTTCAGTGTCCCTCCCTCTCTCAGTGAAGCATTATGAGCAAAAAGCCCTTGACCCTTGCAAACATGATGGCTTTTCAAGGTTAGTTATTTTGTCTGGTAAGTGAAAAAATGGTTGTACAAGAACACTGAATTGCAAGGCAAGGCCAGAGCTGCAGGTCTCAGTGTCATAGCAGACTGAATGTCTTGAATTCTGGATAGAGGAAAAAGATTTGATTGATATAATCAAGTGTATGACACTGACCCCTGTGTTATTTTACGAACTTCACTTTAAATATGTTTTTCAAAATGAAGTGAGAAAGTGTCTTAAGTGCACAATACATATGCATTTTTTCATTCATGAGCTCAAGGGTCAGTACACTGCTGTAAGGTACGTCACCTTATAATCGAACTAAAATTTTCAAAATTCTAACAATAATTCCAGTCTTATCATGAAGACAGCAAGCAGAAAGGTCTATATGTTTCATGTGATAGTAGTGAATAAGCAAATGACATAATTAATTTAAATTATGTTACACCTTCACCAATTCCTTATTTTTTAAGGGGAATCAGTCCTTGGCTCACAGAAATTGACAGATTCTGGTTGACTTCACTGATAACCATATGCATGTACCACTGTTTCAAATGACAAGTTATTGTTGCATGTAAATGTGCTTGTGTTTCCATCTTTAAAGATAAATGCAACGGTAGCTGTTAACTTAAAAACTCTTATGACATTCAAAGCAATGGTATCCATGCCTCTGTCAGGTATAGTATTTGTCACATTAATATTTTAAGAAAATGCCTCTGTGAATTTTATTTGGTTACATTTGAGGCAGAAAATACTTGCTACATATTTAATGTCTCATGGCATTATGACATACAGTCGTCCCTTGGTGTCTGCGGGGGATTAGTTCCAGGACCCCCCACGGACACCAAAATCTCTGGATGCTCAAGTCCCTTACATAGAATGGAGTAGCATTTGGATATAACCTACGCACATCCTCCCATATACTTTAAATCATCTCTAGATTACTTATAATACCTAATACAATGTAAATGCTATATAAATAGTTGTTATACTAAAATGTTTAATGACTAGAAAAAAAAGTCTGCAAAGTCTGCATATGTTCAGATGCAACTATCTTAGGACTACATAGTACACGTCAGCAACAACGTAACATTTTCTTTCTTTCAACTCTTACAGATTGCTTTCATTTAATGACCTGAAAGAGAAATACATAGTATAAAGCACAGAATATTTTTGATCCGCGATTGGTTGAATCCGGAGGGCCAACAGTATATTGATGCATGAGAAACATTAAAATTTGAAAAAAGGTTAACAGCAGACTTCCCTGCTGCTGTAGAAAAGCTTCACCATGGAGTTGCACACCTGCTGTGTATGATTAATGTAATTGGAGAGTAATTAAAACTCACCTCAGGCTGCTGGGTGGCACATTCTCATAAGGCCCTGCTCCAGTGTATGGCTGGCTACCCCGCAGCACGCCGTGTAATTGGTTTTAATGTTGCCCAGGGACGGAGGGAAGCAGTTCATGGAGATATGAGTGTCCATACGCTATCTAACAATCAGTGCTGGTCGAGCGGGTGCCCACAGTCTGCCTGCACAAAACTGCGTGGGAAGCGTTTTCCTGTGACTCATGTCATCCCTTTACCTGTTGAGTTGCACAGCTCAGTACACCTCACTCAGCTAGCTTCACCAAGGACAGAAATAGACCCATTTGTATTTGTGGCCTCTGTTATGACCTTTATCCAATGCACATGTATTAAGCTGTATTTTTGCTAGTCATTATTTTGGATCATGGTCTTCCATAGTGTTAGGCTGAGGGTGAGGCCCTGGACTGATGCAGTGTGTGTGAAGCAAACGTGAGAGTTATAGCTGGCTGAACTCCATGTAATCACCAAGATTTTGGCTATCGCCCATTACTGCCATTGGAAGGGCAATGTCAATAACTTTATCTCTGACATACCAAAAAAGATCTCATACTTTTCATAAATGAAATACTTGACAATTCATACGTGCCATGATGTTTTGAATAAACGTTATTAGTTACAGAGCCACCGCGAAATTCTGGTGCTTCATAATTGATGATGAAAGTTTTCTGTTCATATACCAAAAAAACCCACAAGAAAGGTGAAAGTGGAGACTAAACAGACAATATTTTTCTCTGAACCGGGCTACCAGACTGCTCATGCTGTGACGCTCGGTCGGCGAGAGCCCTGATGAAGAAGCCGTTCTCCTGACACTGAGCTCCATTGATTAGTATGCGCTGGAGGCCGGGCGGTACCCGCATTACTGCAAACTGTGTGATAAATGGGCCATTGACGATGCGGGCTTGTTAGAGAACCAGCTGTGAGCCTTGACTGAATTCTCCACAGAAATGCATCGACCCATATGGAGCAGAACCTCAAAGCCAATTCTCACCATTTAAAAAGCTGTTACCTGCAGGTTTCCAAGTGTTTTTACAGGCCTAAAATGGAAAAAGCCCATATTTACTCCGCTTACTATACATACAAGTCTTTAATTTCCAATTTCTTGGGATTTTGTTTTCCTAAGCATTTTATTGTGTTTAGCTAGTTATGGTGCATCAGCCATTGACATAATGTTGCAGTTAAAAACTGTATTTTATGGTGTATTGAGTCGTGAAATGACTTGATAGCTTCTCTTTATTTATTCCATCAGTCGAGGAGCAGGGTCACTCAAAGACAGAGGAGTTCTAGGTCACTTTGATTAGCCATGGTTCGACTGGGCCTGAAATGCAATGAGGGCTAGGGCTAATTCAGAGCATGTTAATGGGTGGGATGGTAAGGGGATCGGGCCGACAGTGTGTGGAAGTGGTGGGGCCACGATTGATTCTGTGTAGTCTCTCACTTCCACAGTCCGCACAGGTATCAGAATATTGATTCCAGAACACAGAGGCGGCCCAGTTTCTACTTGTCTGGACTTAGCTGCAGTTTTCTCAGACGCTGAGCTCTTTCTCTCTCTCCAGCCCCCGCCCCCTGTTCTCTCCAACCCCCTTTCAGCAGGCCCCTGATTTCATGTCTGCAACTCCTTAGGGCCCCCTTCCCCCGAACCCATACACACACACACACACACACACACACACACTTCTCTCTCAGCAGTCTGATGGTATCATAGTCCCAGAATCTCTGCTGTCAGCTCTCTCAGCTAACTGTGCCGGAACATTGGCTTTGCCAGGGCTTGCCTGGAAATCAAAGCACCTCTCAACACCCATATAATACCAGGGGACAAATAAACAGGAAGCATTTGCTTTCTAGTGCCTTATCAGAATCGGTGATGCACTACACTCCATTGCAGCTGAAAATTCTTTTCCACATGTCATGATAACATGCCTGAGGTGCTCTGATGACACATATGGGCATTTAGATGTACAGGAAAAGTTATATGCCTCCCTTAACAATAAAAATTTTTGTTTTTATTTTCCCCTTTTTTGCTGACCAAAAAATAATCATATAATTCCCTGCACCTATGTGAGCCCCATTCATGTGGCAGTTATCCTTCACTATTATTCATACCACAAATGTGACATCAAATGCATTTTTCCATGAGCGTGTGGAGGGACGTGGAGATAACATTCAACCTGCCAGAGCCCAGCCAGCCAGCCAGGAGAGCTCTCCAGTTACTGACAAGAGTAACCAGCTTTAACCAGCTTACCCCTGTGAGGATGACTCCAATGTTGCTCTGCTATTGTGGACCTCTGTCTGTAGCCAGTAAAATGACAAATCAGAATTATTGTAAACAAAAGCCCTTGCAACCTGTGTCAGGTCAATGCCAGAAACTACAAAAGGAAAGAGCACAGAACAGAAAGCATTTGAGAGCAAAATGCCAAAATCTTGTTGCATTTGAGGATTTAAGTGCAGGCAGAGGTTAGGATTTTTTTGATTTTCCTCAATCAAACTATGCTGCTATGCTTCTGGGTTTTCCTCCAAGAAGTAAATTGTTTTTAATGATGACTGCATGGTGACTTGTCTGACAGGATGGTTGGGAATTTAAGTTGCAGAGAGATAACTTTAAGATGCTGCACCTCAAACATGTGCCTTTGCTCTGTGCACCAAACAAAAGCCCCTCATTTCCTGTTTTTAGCACTGAAGCTAATGCTTTTATCCCATACAATACCATTATGAGCAGCCATTTCAACATGTGTTGACCTGTCATACAGTTTTACTCATTTTCACAGATCATTAAGAGGCTTCATGAATTAAGGGCCTGAGAGGAAAGCCTAAATGTCCCTTTACAAGCTTGTTAAATCATGAACTGCCCACATGGGACAGTATTGTCTTAAAAAAGGAGAAAATAAAACAAAGAAAAGCAAATAGTGCTATCTTTATCTATCTGGCTCTGAAAAGTTGATGGGAACAAACACCACAGTTGATTGTGGCCGGGTCCCTTAACAGCAAAAGCATAAATGAGGAACTTAATAGACTTAATGAAGTGCAAATGTCACTCATCATTTCGCTTCCTCCCAAAAGGAAGAAACAAATGGATAGAGACCTTTGATAACACATAATGATCTGGAATTCAGCTGATTGATTTTGACTAATGCCTTTAAATAGGACATCAGTGTTTTTTTTTCAATCCACAGTTCACTTCCTCTGAACTGCCATTCTGTTACATTAAATATAATCTCATTACCATTATCAATCTAGAAAGTTTAACTCATCTTTATCACTGCAATGCACTCTGTGCAATAAAGATACAGTTAAGAATTGCATGTGACCATAATTCAGATATTAGAAAATAAAATGATACATTTATCTTCCAGAAGCAGATGTAACAGAAATAATTATTCTATCTGGGAATATTACCAATTGCTTTTGAAGTATCAAGCAGCTGCTCTGGTTAATGGAACTAATGCTTTTGTTTCCATGGACTCCTTGTCTATGTGGATTTTTTAAAATTAAATGTCTGTCTTTTCAAATGAAACTGTGGACATGATGAGATATTTCTATACCTATAAATATGTCTTCAGAAATTCTTTGCTCATTTGGCTCATTCAGCCTTCCCATGTAATTTGTGCACAAAATAGTGCTTCATTGTTCAGTGGGTGCTCTATTGTGCAAACTGGCTGCAAATATACAAATACATAATGCATACAATCTAGTATTAATAATAGTTTATTATATACTATATTATATCAATGGTTTGCCGCTTTATTCACCTTACTTTGTGTTGTTTACAAACACTCATAACTTACAGAAGGGACCACCTGTAGCTGGAGCATGAAATTATTTACCACTGAAAAACATTTTTTATATTGATATTTCTGGACATATTTTAATATTTTCCAATATTTTTGTCCCAGAAAGCAGCCAATATGACATTTTAAGTTATTTATGTTCAGCCCCTCAGCCTTATTCTTGAGGTGTCATGGGTTAGAAAACCCAATTTCCGGGGCCGGTTCTATTTTGATTTCCACAAATGTCCATCTGGAAGGGTTCAGAATGGGCTTATATCAGTGTGTATTCACTTTACCTTATTTATTTAGCAGATCCACGGTGACTTATAAAGGTTATATTTTTATGTGTTATCCATTTACACAGATGAATATATTTACAGAAGTGATTCAGGTTAGGTACCTGCCTAAGCGTGCACCACCAGTGGCCCACCTGGGATGTGAACCTATGGTCCTCTGAAAACAAATTCATTTTCTTCCACACACACTACCTCACTATTGGACTCTACATAAAAGACTGGCATAACATTTTCAGTACAATGATCCTTTCCTGTGGATAATTTCATTGGCATACTTTGATTATTAGCTTCATGGTCACTTAACTGCATATGAATAAAACATTTTTAAGAACTGAAACATTGTGTCTGTCAGCATGAAATATGCCTCATGTTACCTATTAATGTCTTCTCTTTATGTAGAGTTGGTCCTGTTATTGGTCATTTAAAAGTATTATGGTCAAGGAGTATTGCAAATGTGTTGTCTTCTGGAATTGTTGTGGTTCGCTCCCTCTCTCTTGCTCTCTCTCTCTCTGGATATAACAATGTTACTTACTACCCTTTTGCTTATTTACCTCCTTCCTTTAATTGTTTTTTTTCTGTCCTTGGCTTTCACCATGTTCACCCTCTGTGCCTTTTACCCTGAAAGCTGTTGAAATCTTTATCTCTTCTGTCAGAGAAGAAAGCTAAGAAGGGTATCACTACAGTCAGCACTGTAGGTAGCTCTATAATTGTTCTACCTCCCGTACACACGTTGCGTTAATATGCCTACAATCTCTGATTGATGAAATATTGGTTCTAATTTCAAGCTGTTTCATAATGAACAATGCAGACAAAGAGGTGTATGTGTCCTTCTGTAGCGAGGTGGAAATTTGACGTGCCAGAGAGTTTTATTTGAGTGGGAGCGCATTGGCTGCCTGTTGCATTCTTCTCATAAATTCTTAACAGTTTAGCAGCAGCAAGTGCATTCATCAAATTAAATAAAGGAGCTCTATGCATCAGTAAATTTCCTTTAGACTGCAAATCAGGCATGGGTCCAAGCCTACTTTCACTTTGTACAACTCTCATTGTCTCAGCAAAATTATACTGAAACGTGTATGCTAAATTCATAATCTGCAATGATTCTACACTGTTTGCATTGGTGCATTCAGTTCTTTTATTGGCAGTGATATCTGACCAGTTCTGGCAAAAGGCAGTAAAATTGTAAATAATATTACACACTTTTAGGGCTGCTGAGTGGTCAGGAAAGGCTGCACCCTGTGCCACCCAGATGGTCCTGTAGGAAATGGTCATGTGCAGTAGATAGGAATACAAATGTCATCAAAGCACAGAAACTTCTATGCAGTATACATTATCTTTAGTGCTGACTGCAGGCTACTCATCACTCCAACATCATAGAGTCTGTCTAGTTTCTGAATACCCAGCCATCCAGAACAGTTGACACTGCATTCATAATGTGCTTTTACAATCTCTATGAGTTATTCTACATGATTCTTTAGAATCTTTTTGAAATGATTTTACCTTGATTTAATCAGGTAGGTCAACTAAGAACACGGTTCTCTTATGCCATGATGACCTTGTGAATCATCTTTGCTGGGGCTGGATCAAATAATCAATCAGACGTGGGGAAAGATTAGCTGGTCAGATATAGAATGGGACTTGTTGGAGAGGGAATTGGTCCAGGACACTGGGGTTAACACCCGTACCCTTTTCAAAGTGCCGCGGGGTCTTTAATGACCATAGGGAGTCAGGACCTTGGATTCTGAAATCTGGAACTTCATACAGCACATCTCTGTGTTGAAGCCTTAGTCCAGAGAGAAGCATGTCCCCTACTGACCCACCCACACTACTTCAAACAGCAACTTAGTTTTCCCAGGAGGTCTACCATCCATGTACTATCCTTCTATTTAATTAAACCAGGGAAGAGTGCAGGATGGTACAGTAGCTGGGTGAGAACGAGAAATCTTCTCAAGAATGCTATTTGGTGATTGGCTGGTGAGTAGTCAATATTGGGGAAAATGGTAATATCTTTTTATGCTGTGTTATTTTGGCAAAGATCTTTGTTTATTTTAAGTTTACTTCAAGTCAAATTGCAAGTGCACTGCATGACATTGGCTTGGGGAATTTTTTGAAGCAATCATTCTGAATGAAGATGATTATTAAAATTGAACTTTCACACTGTAAGTGAAAAACATCCAAGCTGTTTCAGACAACATTTTATTACTAAATAAAATTCTGAAATTAAGGAGTTTTTTTCTGAACATCCAACCAAGACTGTTATTGAGATCGTATTTCATTTTGATGATTATTTTGAAGCTACCTAAATTATTCCTGCTCTTCAATCATAGTGTGATTCAAATTGAAATGAATTGAGATGCATTACTTTAATCCAACAGTGAATCCAAATTATTTTATGAATCATCTTAAAAAAACATAATTTATTTAGAATTTAGCCAGACTAATGTTGCACTTTGTGATGTAACATGGCCCAGCTTCTAGGGATGCACTGACCAGCATTCAGTTTCCACCATACCAACCTCCACAAGAAAGTGTGTGCATGAAAATGAAATTCTAAACCATACAAACCAACCACATCCATTGTCAGAGATCTGCTAGCACCAATTATATTTCAGGAAGTTAATAATAGCAAAGCATGCAGATACAATATAAGGGTTTAGCATGTAGGGTTGAATATAGGGCACACAGTATTACAGTTATAAAATACAAAGTTGTAAATGAGCTTATTCTAAAAATCTTCTAGATTTCTCATAGCTCTGATGGATGATATCAGGGCAGCTTTGCTTTAATTCCTCATATTAGTTAGTCACTGTCTCTGTCTGAGCGTAAACTTAATCCAGCTGGAGAGGCCAAGGGAGTCATTCATACTCTGCTGTCACTGAGATTTCCACCCAGAGTCACCTTTCTTCAAGAGTCTCTCAAAGACATGCCTTTTCTGTCCCACTCATGCAAATCAACAAGAAGATGGATTGAAGTATTTAAATATATTTAAATGAATTTAAATGTATTGAAATGAGCCATGCTCTGAGCCAAATCAAACTGATTGCAATGTATTCATAAAAGATGTATTGTGTATTTCACAAGTTGGCTCTGAAATTCTTCAAGCGAAACACCTTGAGTTGACTTTTTTTCTGATTTCATATTAAATAGATAATTTATGCCTGCAATATAAATCTGTTGTCTTTTTAGGTTCTGGAAGCACTTTGCCATGGTGAAATATGAATTTCCCTTGTTTTGGTCTGGTCCTTACATATGACATGAAAAACCCGAGTACAAGGTACTCTGTGAAAATTCCACATGCCTAGATAAAAAAGTGCTTAAGCTGATATGCAACAATTCCATGGAAGTGAAAGCTTTACCTCTATTTCAATAGCAATTATAGACAAGTTAATACACACCTCTTTTTTCTGTCTTTTAGCAAGCATTAGTCAAAGACTCTCTAGATGATAAAGGCTTGCCTTTGCAGGATTTAGCCTGCATTTATAATTTTTAATGGAAAGAGGCAGGACGAGAAGCCTTTAATTCAAAAGATTCTTTGAAGTGAACTTCTAATGGCTGTGTAAGTATAAAGCAGGAACCCTTTCTACACTGGAAATAAACACAGGCCATCATGAAATGTGTAGCTATATTACAGCCTGCATATCATTCATAGTGATTATGGAAAAAGTGTTAAATTATTAGGAAATGTTCTGCACCCAAAACATATATATATATTATATATAGAGAGAGAGAGAGAGAGAGAAAGAGAGACCGTGTGACAGAAGAGGGAGGCAATGTGCAGTTTTAGAGAGTTTTTGATCCATTGACCCCCCTGAGCCAGTGACCCTTGGAAACAGAAATCTCAATTACAGTAGCCCCCAACATGAAGGTGCCAGTCCAGGTCACTGAAACTCGCAGCTGTGGCCAAAGGCTAATACTTTGTCTGAAAAGGATGGACGTACAATCTCTACCATGTAATCCCAGAGCACAGAAATTTTAGCCTCTGGGTTACTGGAGTGATATCTCTTTTTCCAGCCCAAATGAGGTGGATGGGAAAAACGGAGAAAGATATGGCTTTAAACTTGTAGTATGCATAAAGTGAGGCAATATCAACTTAAACTTATCAATTGTAATGTCATTTCAGTAGTGTGGATCATGTACCCAATAAATGGCAGTGTGAAATTATAACAAAGATGGGACAAAAAAGACCTGCAGGCGTTAACCATCCACTAGGTTATGCTTGACTGGTATTTTGCTGAGAAAATCTGCAATCTATTACATGTATTTAACTACAGGGGAATATGTCCATGAAATTTCACCACTATTTTTCTTGATTTCTGTTCTAATGTCCTTTACCTTGGTGTGAGAAGCAGAAAATGTTCAGAAAGACTACAGAGGTGGAAGAGAATATGCGTTCTGCCATAAATCAAGTTGTGAGTGAATCAGTGGAAAGCTTAGTCTTCACAATTCACAGGTCACACTTCAAGATTTGCACTTTTCAGGTTAATTTCCTGTTTTTTTTTTTTTGTTTAATATTTTTACCCGCATTTTTCTCTTTTTTTTTCCAACCTAAACTTGTTCAACCGAGCTAGTTGACCTCACTGCATACTCACTCTGATGGCTTTGGGTAAATTCACGTGACAACACTCTCATTTCTATTAATGTTGCAGCTGCACCACTAATAGCACACTGCCCCTGACGCTGGAGGATGATACAGTCAGCGTACTATCAGTTCATGCTGCCACAGGCACTCAGCAAGACAGGGAGGGCGCTATGGTGATGGGACCAACGGCTTTGGACAACTTACCTCGTATTGAATCCCAGGCGAAACTGGCCAATTGTTGCCTCGCCAGGGGGACCTCCAACCATGGCCAGCGATGGCAAGGCTGGGATTGAGCCCCCAACCTCAGGACTCCCAGGCAACATTTATCCTGTGAGCTACCCAGAGGCCCCATTCATTTCCTGTTTAAGAATAACGTGGAGATCAGAGTCAAGTGAAATCGGCATGTGTCACATCGTTCCTTCATGGGATGCTGCAGCTCTGTGGGTGAAACATCCCTCATGCTGTTTTATTGTTCACCTGGAAAAGAACCTCCACTACAACCATAAAATATGTCATGCTGCAGCGAGCACGTGACCTTTCCCAAATAATTGATCTCGCCTCTACCAAGAATGTCAATCAGCAGCCTATTTCTTTGAATCCAAAATCCGACTTTTAATTACTGATCTCGAGGCGGGTTTGAGGCTCTGTTTTCTTTTCCGTTGTGGTACAGAAAAAAGAGAGGAGCTGAAATAAGATTAATGATGGCTTGTGTATTTTTTTTCTATTTTGGTCTCGTGGGCCCTGCAGCTAACCACTCCTGACAACAACAGCGTTTTAGCAGATGGGCTGTGGCCAGTGGAATGGGACCCAGAAAATGCATGAGCCGTGGCTCTGCCTGTTTCTCAGGCCCTCGGAGGACTGGCGGATGTACGGAAATGAAATCAGCTCCTGACAGTTTTCTTCCTCTAGTCTCACCTGGGGAGGCCCGTGTGGTGGAGGACAGACGCTGATAACCATTAATCAGGCTTCCAGGATGGATCCATTTATTTATGAGGAGCAATCCACACCTGGATACGCTGCTTTTTTCCCTTTTTTAAATTTACCTTACTGTATAATTGCATTTGCAGTAAAATAGGCCACAGCCAAAAATTACATTTAAAATTATAATCTAGCTATACCAATATACACATATTTGACTTTTTCATAGGGATTTTTTTTTTTGGGATAGCATGTGGATAAGTTGTGGGAATGGATTGCAGGTAGACATGGTTGTTAGGCAATTTTATACCCTGTATTTTATCAGTTAATGTTCTATAGAAAAGGAATAAATATACATCACATTATCATGCAACATATATCATTTCCCTCTGAAAAAATATATTAAAAAATAATATACCTATTAAGCATGGATTCTTCCTGCCAAGAAAGGAACAAGCTGATATTTAGAGCAGAGTAATTGACCTAACCCCAGTGTATGTGAGGTTGTAGCTCCCCTGTACATCTGCAGGTGAGGACCTGTCTGGCTTTAAGGTTTCCTCTGAGGGGAGGCATGGTAATCGCTTCAGCTCTTAGGGTTTAAATTTAGAAGTCACAAATGGTGTGAGCTGTCAGCATTGCTTGATTTTTGCTTGTTAGATCATGTGTTTGTTTTGGAAGATCAACATGCGGTTCTATGCAGGTACAGATAGCTTTACCTCTGGGCTATTGTGAGATTAACAGCACAGATCAGTTGATATCGGTCAAATTCCATAAAACACAACTCAGCCTGACTAAGAGTGAATTTCACCGACAATAATTCCTCCAGAGGTCAATAGCGAGTGCAGTTACAAGCTCCATGGAACACTCCACTTTGCATACATGATGGACTTACTAAAAGAATTTCCATTGTCTGAAAAAGAACAGAACATATAACGCTTGAATCACATTACCACACCTTTATCATTTGCAGCAACAGAGGTAAAAAGTATGGCTATCAGCATTCATTGTCCAATGCATTTTTGATAGGGTTATAATACTACAATGAATTTAAATGCTAGCGGGAGTCAAGCAACCATCCATCCATAAAGCTTCATCACTCCATGCTTTCTGGAAAGCCAAGGATTCTGCTCTGGCATTTGTCAATTTTTCATGCATCCATCAAAGCACCCCAGTGCCACTATTCTGGGTGAAAGTTTTGATTGCATTCATGTGTCTAAATCCCCCTTTTGGCTCTGCAGGTATCCAGTCTCAGCGCTAAAAGGAGAATACTAAGTCTGTTCAACTCCTTGTATTCCTCACTGTTCTCAAAACGGATAGCTCCAGAACTTTGATATGCTGTTGCCGCACCTGTCAGACATAATGTGTTGACTGTGCCATCTTCAAAAACCCAGCACTCTCAGATAGCAGTTCAGAAAAGTACTCAGCAACCCTCTGCACTATTTTAGATATCCCAGTAACCGAAGGGTTTGAATTCCAGGGGAATCATCTCAGATGAAACCTATTCATTTTTCCACTGGGTAATGTTCACTGTACAAAAAAATCAATAATGGCATTTGATATATTTTCTGTTCAGCACCTGTCTGTTATTTCATGAAAGCTCAAAAACTGCTCGTTAATTTTTTAGTACCCATAAATCTAAAGAATAACATCAGCTAACTGTAAATTCTGTTCTAATAATCTAAACGTTAAGCAAAAACATCATCTTTTGTGGCATCTCTACACCTTGCAACTATTCTGAGGTATCTTTCCACTGCAAAGTAACCGGGTAGAGGATGTTTCTTTTTGAAAGGCAAAAGATTGTTTGCCAGAAATGCTTTGAACTTGCTTGTAAAAGTGGTAAAAGTCGGCATTAGCTTGTCTTTCTCTGCACTTCTTTTTATCTGTGCTCCTCTGAAACGAAGACACATTGGGACTTTTTATTATTTTTTTTTATTTTTGCTACATTTTTCCTTGTTACCTGTGCTATTTGTTGATGTCCTCTGCTTTATTACTTGTTCACAGCTCTCACGTCTTATTTCTTCTCTCCTATATCAAAAAGACACCTTTGTTTAGGAGGGAAACTGATTATTAATCAGTTATAGTGAAATAAATTAGGCTCTGTCCTACCTGTTACTGTGAACAGCTTAAGTGCCATGATTTTGTTACACAAGGCACTGAAAAATTGAGTTCAATTCCATGGACAATTAACAAAAATACATTATGTACTATTCAAAATGAAGCATTATAAGGTTGTTGTTTTTCTAATGAGGAAATTAATTTACTTAATTAATGTCACAGAGAAGTTTCATTGCAATAACAAAAAATCATAAACATTAACTGATATTATTAATCATACAGTTTTCGTAATTATAATCAACTCTTTACATCTGTTTTACTTTTAGAAAGTTTATAGTAAGTTATAAAATATAGTCATGGATGTTGTCAGTGTTTCCTTGCATAACCTTGTGTCAGTGTTAGCATGGTCTCTGGAGGATGAACTTGGACTGGGGTCTCATATTTTGCTAAATTTAACTAACTCTGTGTCTCCTTAAAAACACTTATTATGCATATTTTATTGTGGAAACTACAAAATATATAATGTGTTATACATTATTTATATATAAATATTATAAACTGTGCATTTATATTTACATATATATTTGCTTGATTATTATTGAAGCAATTCTCTTCACCTTCCCAGGGAATTCAATAAAAATGCCAGATAATGGAATTATGCCTAGTGAATAATTATATCCAGGATAGACAAAATAATTGAAACACCAAATTGAACAAATTTTTGAAGCTATTAATATTGGTATTAGTTACCTTCATTTATTTATTTATTTATTTATTTATTGTTACTAGGTCACAGTGTAGAACCAACTCTGTTTTTTGGTAAGCAAAATACACCTTAGTGTCTCAATACAAATCATGTATCACTAGTTTCACAAACCTGATATTTTTGATTGAGCTGCTAATTGGAAACCTTGTAATCTAGGCCACAGTCTTATGACACATGAACTGGGGCAATGTTCACAAAATGTAGAGTTGGAGAAATAATATTGTCTGATGTGTTGTCATACACTCCTCTTCCCTGTCTGGATTTATTTTTTGAGAAAGCCAAAGGAAGTTTTGTATCAACATTGCCTGTTCTCAGCTGTCAAACATGGTGGTAGATCAGTTAAAGTATGGAAAGTCATCTTAAGAATTATTTTGGTTCCATTATTACTCAGCATGGTGGATTGATGCCCAAGAAATACAAAACCATTTTTGGTGATTAGGTGCACCCTATAATGCAAAGACAGTTTCCTCAAGTTTTGCCCATATCCCAGGGTAATGCTGTCCCTAAACACACTGCTAAACATATTCAAGAGTGGCTTCATGATCACCACAATGAGCTCAAACCCCTGTATGCAAAGGCTACCCAACTCTGTACTGAGGAATACATATTCAAATGCTGTTTTCCATTACTTTGTCTACCCTCTTTGTATACTATTCAAACTTCCAAATATTGTATGCGTTTAAAATATAATACAATTACAAAGCGGACTTTTACTGCCTCTGATTTTATGACCCTTTGAAAGAGTTTCCGATAAATCCCTAAATTCCTTGCTTGGCTGTAGGAAATGCTGTGCTGTGAAACAATGAATGAAAATCACAAAGAGTAATTGGAGCTTAAATTTATTTAATTATAGAGTTCATTAGCAGACATTAATTAAGCTTGTTTTGCTTAAAGGCTAGTTAATTCTCATTTATACCACTCGCTTATCTATTTTCTATTGTTTCATTTTCTGAACTTTAATAATGACTGACAGTCATTAGGGGCAGCATGTTTCTGAGCTTGAATTTTATTCACAGCGCGTTCCTTGTTAAATGGGATCCTGGAAATGTATATTTATCTCTGTTGTGATACCTCAAGGTATGCAAAATTGTGAATGTCATGAATAGTAATTAAGTGGTAATATCTGTGGTTGCTGCAGGCAAGCTGTATAAGAGTCTTCAATTAAAAATTAAAATAAATTAAAAGCACAGAACAGCTGAGAAATTTTGCTCACTCAAGTCCACTAGGTTGGATATTAGTGCTTAAAAGCAAGCTGTGGCTTCGACAGTATCGCTCCAAACATCAGCACGTATGTAGGCCCTGCCACGGTCTCTCTTCTCAACTCCCCATGGCCCTACATAGCTAGCATATGAAGCTTGCTGGGCTTGTGTCTTGGGCTATACTAAATTGTGGGGAGTTTGGCATCAGCTCAGAGTATGGCACTCATCGGTAACATATGGGCCCCCACTCTCAAATGGATGGAGTGAGAGGTACAGTGGTCTGCCTCCCTGTGTTTAGGCATGAGAGTGGTGAGCTGGTGCCCAGCAAGGCCAGCCGGCACCCATCTAAGTGCTGGTATGCCAACCTCCTCCCTACAGGGACCCAGAGGACCAGACAAACCCAGGATCCTGGCTGTACAAAACAAAACTCAAATGAGAGCAGAAATAGCTAGCCTTGGGCTATATGGAACATGGAACAATCTGCACTGAGATTGTTTTGTGTGTGTGTGTGTGTGTGTGTGTGTGTGTGTGTGTGTGTGTGTGTGTGTGTGTGTGTGTGTGTGTGTGTGTGTGTGTGCTCTTCTCCATTTGTCTATTTTTTTGGCAGTTTTTAGAGTGGACCTTATCACTTACAAGGTTCAGCTGCTCCTCTATATGTGAAGTACGATTAATGGCAGTCTGTGTTTTAAAGTGGCAGTATCTAGATCTAATGCTCGAGATTGGCATCTTTTATTGAGAGATGATGGGAAGATAATACATCCTATGGTTTTCAGATGAATGGTTTTGATTCTGGTTTCCATATAGACTTCTGCAATTCTGCCATGATTTTTCTATATGAAAACCATACAGTTCAATATAGCTTACAATTCTTAGATGAGATTCAAATGCAAAAATCTTAGGGCCAGATTTACAAAAGGATTGTGTCTGCTTTCAGATGTAAAAGCAGAAGCTAAAATGTCTTGGTATTTACCTGCGAATTACTAAACAGTCGCAATGGGTGAAAATCAATATGAAGATGGAATTTCAGGTGACAACGTCACATTGTGACTTTCCTCTTGATGCATACTAAAATCTGATCATACGTATGTATACCTGGGGTGAAGGTGTTAAAACCGGGTGGATATTTTGCAAATGGGGCCAATAAATTATTCCGTCCAATTTGTTAAACCTTGTAGTAACTTCAACTCCCGTCTTTGTGTGGGAATTGTTATGACTTCTGAAAGAAGAAATTGTGACATGAGGGTGTTTAATGTTTTGATTGTGTAATTACACCAAGTGTTATTAAATTGGTCAGTAATATACTAAGACTTTTACTGAGGATAACTGAGTTTCTGCAAACTGGACTTTTCGCTTGACATTCATGTACGGCATCCTTTCATTTAATGTGTAATGTATGACTCCATTTCATAATTCTAGCTTGAAAATTTGAGAATTTGAAATTCAGAGCTGACTGATGTTGCACTGTCATAATAAGCTTAACATTTTAAGTCCATTATCATGTGTTTATATGCAATAATGTTAAGACTATTATTTAAAAAGGCAATGCAATCATATTATTATTTGCTTGGACATTCGCCTTCCGCTCATAAGATTTGGATCTTTTGAAGTAACTGATTTCAATTTTCTTCAGTCAACTGAAGTTACCACAATATACTGATTTTATCTTATTTATTCTTTTTTGGTAGTGTCTCATATGTCTCTGAATATTATAAGAGGTATTTTTTCAGTGGAAGAAACCATAAAAAAACTGAATTAAATAAAAAAAAGCATCCTGTCTGGCTGTAATCTTAGTATTTACAGAATGTTTAAGAGGAAAAAAATATTTCATGGTACATAAAATGTTTAAACTTTCAATTTATTATTTCATCTTTAGCAGATCAAGTGCATGTAAATTTAATTTCACACCCAGGGAGCCAACAGTAATGCTGGGTGTTTTTTTGTGGATGTCAGCTGACTGGGCATTTTTTTTCGTAGTTTCGAATATCCTGTGGAGGACAGAATGTCTCGCCTGTTGTGTTATTTCACACCCTCCGCTTTTGTCCTTGACCATGTTAATACTTTTTCCAATTCTCCCTCGGAAATCTCACCATGGAGCAAAGCTCAAAAGCCCCTGTTGCAATATGAGTATAAGGACCATTATAAGGATGTATTTGTAATTAAATTTCCATTCTCTCTGGATCAACATTGTTCCAGGTCAGAAACTGGAAAATGTTCAATTTTTTTCCTCTCAGAGCTGTTCTGTAATATTGTTTGATGCTTCTAGCTCTTTTGTAAGGTGATTGACTCACGTTTTTCCCAGCAAAAAGAAATAAATCATTCCGTTCAGCACTGTGAGCTTAGTGAGTTATATGATAAATATATGCATGAGGTTACAAATGATTGCACTTTGGCCTTGGTTTCAAAATGGCAACAAAACCATTTTAGACTGGAGAAATAATGAGCAGATTTCAATTAAACTGTATACAGGTGATACAAAGATACAAAGCAATGGAACCTGAGGGTGCACTTTAGCAGAAATTAGCATGTTAGGCACAGCTATCAAAACCTGCTGGTGGTAATTACTAAGCTAATAATAATCACCATGTAAAGCCTGAAAAAGGACTTGATGCTGATGGTAAAGGGCTGGTAGTTTATGTAGTCTTCTTTGTACATGCAAAAATGATGAATAAAATGTCATATTTTGTTACATTCTGCACATGTGAATGTATCTTAGCGTCTGGCATGTTTGGTTTTATCCTTTATTAAGTTCTCACTGGCTTTTTATAAGCATGCCCTTTATTATTTCTCTGAATAAGCAGACATTTAAATAGTCAAAAAAAGGTACACTCATCAGGACAATCTCCGCAAACATGTGGCACAAAGTCATACCCCTCTCTTTCTGTTTCCCTCCCCCTCCCCCACCATCAATGGATGGTGCACAAATCAATGGAAACACTCTTATAAAAGAGCATTTTTTTTCTGGGTCTGGAGACCATCCACCTTTCCATTGATTGAAGGTGTACTGTGAAAACTGAGAAACTCTGAGACTGCGAGCGGACTCGAGCCCTCTAAATTACTGTGAACCAAGAGGCATGACTCCAGACCTGATTGAACTGTGAAAATCTGTGAGTGTGGGTCATGCTGGAACTGCTGAGGAATGATAAGAAATCAAGGGTGAGGAGGAAAAAAAACTTGAAAAGTTATTGAGCTTTGTGCCAACTTTTTTTGAATTCTTGGCGATCAGGCTCCTGGAGCCTGAGACTCCTGCCGCCTGTCTGCGAGTGAGTTTGAATAAATCCTGGTACATTTGAGAGGGCTGCATGGCAGCTCGGCCATGCGCGGATGTGCCGTGTGTTTGAAATCGTTATGTGGCTGAAATGCGGCCTGTGTGGAATGGTGTCGCGCGGCGGATTGAGGGTGACTGGGATCCGCTCTCTCATTGTTTTCCCGCAAGGGAATGGGGCGATGCGCGGGAGGCGGGCCGTCCCGGGAGGGGGGCTCCCGCCTCTGTGCCATCACAGGCTGAGCACTTTGATTAGTGTGCCATTCCCTTGTGGATTTTGCCTCTGCCTTGTAGCAAAAATAAAATCCCATCTTTATTCTGAAACAATGCCTCAAACTCCCTTCCAACTCCCTCAAAAGAAACACATTTGCTCACTTTGTTTCTCCATAGTGTAGCCCTCATTAGTTTGGAGGGTATTTTTTCCATCCCCCTTTTTGTTTTGTTTTTCATTTCTTCCAAAATATTTCTAATTAAGTGTTTAAATCAGCCCTGTACTGTTATCACTGTATAGAATTGTCAACCTTTCAGGCCACCACATATGGGACTCCCTGATACCTCATCAATCCCTTTACTCAAAGATCATATCTCAATGTCTTTAACCCAACCAGCAGTGAAAGCTTTTCTATCTATGTACTGAAAGCTCATCTTTCAGCCTGAGTTGGCACTCAACTCTGAATTGAGGATATAAGAAATCATATCAAATATATAGAAACCTGAGAAGTATTTCATCAAATCATAAGGCAAGACATTAAGGGCTAAATGATGATAACACATTTAAAGATTTAGATTTCAGTGTTTACATCCACAAGGGAACATCTGCCATACTAGTCTGCTTTGTCCTTGCCCTACTTATCTTCTCTCACTCTTTGTTGTGCCTGCATGCATTTCTACTTGTACTCTGCCTGAACTGTTTGTATCATCTGTAGTTTTACCATGCAAGCAAAATGTGATGTAACTTTGGTTTCATTTTCTACAGCATATTTTGTTGCTAGTCACCAAATTTAGCCTGAGGATAAGGTTCTCTCTAAATACCATGTGACTTAATGTGAAATAACAAGTTTAACTAAGTTTTACATTTGCTTACTTATGCAACTTTTTTAAAACATCTGCTGAAGCCATACTGTTGAAGAGAGGAAGAGTAGGTTGTGATGAATAACTTTTTCAAGACATACTTTATTTATGATGAAATTGAATATGATGGAATGTATTTATGATGAAAATGAGAAAAAAAAAACCCTATAAGAAATTAGCAAAATTTACAATTTTTCTACTTTGCTTAAAAGTGGTTTTAAGAAATCAGTTCTGTTTTGCATAGATATCCATATAAATTGGCGAAAATTAATGTTGTTTCCTCAGTTAAGACGTTTACATATGCGGCTGTTTATGCTTCAGAATGTTAGCACTTTTAATGTTGTTTTAGTCACTGCTTTTTTAATTCAACTGCCACCTGGACTTTTTTCACACTCAAAGCTGCACATCTGAAAATATTAAAGTGATTGAAGTTAATATCTATCATAAAGCATGCTTTTGAAGTTTGCTTTAAAGCATTCCAACCCCCTTACTTTTTATATAATTTATGACAATTATCTATATAGCGTATAAAAGCTTTTGAGGCATTAAAGTATATGGAATCATAAGATAAAAAGACAATATGAAGCTCCTTTTAAAATTGCTCCTAAAACCATTTGAAGAGAGGGAAAAACTTCCCCCTGGGACAGCACTATCAAACTAAACCTTTTACCAGTCCTTTAAATAAAGGACTGTTCCATTCGTCTTCCAGGCTTATAAGTGCATTTGGTGAGGCAGTTTCAGGCATCGCACTCAAAGGAAATAACTGTGATGCTCCCTGCAGATATAGTCCTAATTTGAATGCTATTCATGCATTAATTTGTCTGAAGCAGGATCAGCATTCAGAAATTGCTTAAGTAGATTCAGAAGAACTTTTAACCGAGCGTCACTCCACGAGGAGCATTCCTTTTCAAGACTTAAACCCAGAACCCTTTAGATACAAGGCCAGAGTTCCAATCCATTATGACCAGCCTCCACCATTAACCCAGGTCTTTATCTAGGAGACAAATAACTTCAAAGATGATATTGCTGGAAACATGGCAGCTGTTTGCTCTGCCACCCCCGAGGCATTCGTCTGAGAAGACAAAAGGAAATCCAGCTTAAACTCTATGAACTTTATGTCTTCATCATATTTTATCTATGGGCTGAGATTTCCTGGCGTCCCCAATCTTTTAACGGATGAACAGCTTAGAGCAAGTCTGTTTTTGACCCTGATACACTGGCTGATTATTTCTGTCTGTTTCACACTTGCCCATAGAATAGTTAGCTGGGGACGCCAACTCGTCAATGAAAGATGTGCAAAATGAATGTGATAACTTGTTAAAAGATCCACGAATGGGAATTGACGGTCAAGAATAAAAATGAGCGATTTCGAATAACAAGCGATATCAGTGCTTCACTACTTTACCCCTCAAAACATGTAAAGCACAGAGTATGAATTGTTAATGCTCCATGCATGAGTAAAGACATGTTAGTGTGTAATGCTGTGCACTGAGATCGTGGAATACGGCACACAGAGGGTTTGCATCAATTTTGCAGTCTGCTTGGGAGTACGGTGGCACCTATGATAGGCTACCTTCTAGACACACACCCAGACAACTGAGGAAGGCCTCTGTAGTCTTTAGCAAAAATGAACATTTAAACGCTTGTGTTCCTGTGGCTGGGAGACTGAGAGCGGAGTGGACTTTAGACGGGTCTTTGCCTTTCATGCAGTTTGTAGAGTCAGGGCTGGCTGAAACAGATGGGCAGCATTAAACACAGACTCCTGGTGAAATGAGGCTTGCAGTGTATGTTCTGTGGGGGAGTCATTATAATACAACACTTAATATAAAGTGTGTGTGTGTGTTTCTCAGTGTGTGTATTGCTCCCTGCTTTGTGTTTTTCTTTCTCTTCTTCCCTTCCTTGGCCTCAACCTTTCAGTAATCACCTCATACGATCACAGCCGGGATGCTTTGCTGTCTGTTTAAATGAGAGGTCAGATAATCGGGGGAAAAAAAGCTTTACATTCTCTTATCCTCATAACCAATATGTCTACTTTGCAAGTTTATCTCATAATTTTCTCATTACAGATTAGGTCTACACAGAAGGAGTTAATGAAACACCTGGGATTTTACTGATGGTAGAGGAGAGGGCGAATGGCTCCCTTGTCAGAAGCGGGAAGGCAAAGCTTTTGGATTTTAGTCAAGTAGCAGTCAGGGGATTTGAGTAATTCTCTTTTTTCTTTAGTTTTTTGCCAAAAGACTTTTCTGAAAGACAAGCAATAGAAGCAGAAAGTATAAGTGCCACACTTTCTGCCCATACATAAAATGTGTGTAAAATTTCAGTTATAATGTTTCATGTCCAATTAATAGCTTCGTATCCTAAAGCACATCTATTTTCCCAGTATATGATGAAAACTTCAAATCTGCAAAGCGGATATTGTGCTAAACTGGGAAATCCATTCCCTGGGTTGTAATTTGCAATTTAATTTTATACCTCTAAAGCAAAAAAGAATACCTGTGTCACAAAAAACACCCTCAATGGATGTCCTCTACAACTCGTACCACAGAGCTGCGAATAGTCATTTGTCATATTGGAGGTGATTTATTTGGTGTCACCCCAACACTTTTTGGGAGGAAAAAGGATTCATTGCTGTGTGTGTGTGTGTGTGTGTGTGTGTGTGTGGGGGGGGGGGGAGTAATTCCTCTTTGAACATCTGGGGTGCTGGCATTCCTTAATACTCCAACCTTCAGTTCTGAACAACACCAGATGGGCAGAAACATGGAACACAAAGAGACAATTTTGTCTTTCCTCACAACTGACGACGTTGAATAAAACTGAAACCGTATCCCAGTTGTCTATTATCTTCAAACACAAACCACCAAAGCCGGTAACTGCTGCCCAGTAACGCTGAAAGAACGTCCCTAAAGTGCAAAGCAGCATTTTGATTGCATCTCTAAACCAACAGCAACTGACACCCCGAGGCTAGGTCTGCAAAGATGTGCCAAACAAGATTCAGAGTCTGTTTATAGCAGAAGCGCCATCAAACTCAGTCCCTGCTCCCTCTCTCTAATCTCCCACATAAACGTCATTCTTCTTTTCCATAACGCATTCTGCGTCTGCCTGCCTGCCCAACGCTGAGTTTCACAAAAGACAAATGACACGTTACAAAGCCAGCGTCTCTGTGGCCCCTTCCCTCTGAACCCCTGTCTCCATGCTCCAGCGTTTTCCGAAAATGCGGCCTGTCTAATGGTGGGAAGAGGCGCAACCTCATCAGAAAGAAAAGAAAATAAAGAAGGGAAGAAATAGAAGACTGAACAGGGCAGATCAGACATTACGTTTCATGAAAACTGACAAGGGGGACTTAATGCTTTGACAGCTATCTCCCTCTCCAAGGTCCCTGGCATTCTGGCTTTCTTAACCCCCTGATCCGTAAGGGATCCACTGCTGTCCAGTTCACTCCTCAGATTCAGGAGGATGAAAAGCTCCAGCGCTGTGTGCTGTACTGTGATGTCATCTTACAATCAGCTACACACTGATGTCCTGATCAGGCCTGTTTGCGGTGGCTTTTGATTACCTTTTAACTCCATTTTTATTTTAGTTTTCATTTGGAGATATGCCTTTTTATATAAAAAAATGCACTTTATACTATATTATTGGAATGAATCTGATTCCCCTGTTTTTCAGATTTGATTTTGGACATTGTGTATGGTGCTGGTAGTTTACAGCACAGCTTGCTCACCTGAAAAACTAATTACAGCTCATTGTGAGCTTCGTGTTTGCATGAAGCCTTAAATGCAAAAGGTTTAATTGCACATTGAATTGCACCTTATCTTCGTGAGCATGGTGCTTTAATACAATTGTCAGTTCACAATAGAGACAAGCAGGTTAATTAGGCATTTAATAGACTATGATCTGCTCACATCTATTGACATATTATATTATGGTGCCTTTCATGAACTTTATTCATTTTCTTATTGATTTCTCCAAAGCTGTTTCATCTCAAATAAAATTTCAATATCAGTTTTTAGAAGTCAGGAACACATAATTGCTACGTTGCCCAGGTATTCTGTCTGCACAATGGGTGCTGATGCACTCATTCATACTGCTGAGCTGCAGTGCTGTTCTCATAGATGCTCATAAATTCTCATAGATCAATCCGAGCCATCTGCCCTGCTGTAACCAGAGCCTGCCGGAGGGCATTTTAACACCGCTCCTGTACCACAGAACGGGAACTTGGCTTATTTGGAGATTAGTGTCAGCTTTCAAGTTTGATTGAAAAACCACTGTGGCGACATGATCTGGTTTGGCACAAGACGTCGGTACATTTCATTGTTTTGCAAAAATCTGTTAACAAAAGAACTCCAAACGACAATGGTATGTTTCATGTCATTGATAGTATGAATACTTGGCAAAGTGAAGCATTTTATTTTCCAATGTAATAAAGAGATCCAAGACCATTTGAGCAGTTGACTGAGATTTGAAGTTGACAACAGTTTAAACCACCATCCCACTTATGCTTTCATGTGAATATTGCAAAAATTGTATGCAGCATTTATGTGGTTCATAGTCTAGGCATTGGCAAAATACACAATTTCCAACTTGCTAAGAGAGGCACAGCATGTATGGTTTGAATAAAGAAAGGAAACACTTTACACAATCCAACAGCACTGTTTGCCTAAGGTGGGGTGGGGTGGGGGGGGAGGGGTATTGTATTTGAAATTTTGCTTTGGGCACCAGATAGACCGGGACCAGCACAGGTAGTTTGGCACTTCCTGTTCTTCAGATGTACACTAAAACAGTTACCTCTGTTCTTTATGCTTATATTTTACAGCTTCCTTGTTTTGCTTTTCGCTTGATGCCTATTCACTGTTTTCATTTTTATTACAGTGTAGGTTAAGTGGTTCTCGGTCATTGGTCTTTTGGTTGTTTGTGACAAGCCACAGCGCATTCTCACTGTATAAAAATGGTTACTCCATTGCTGTTATGACATGCAATTCCTAAAGCAGCTACTTAGTGGTCTTTTATATGGTCTTTATGTAAACATTTGAGAATGTTGGGAAAGCTTTTACATCCTGGAACTAGGTACTCAAATCTTACCATGATCCCGAGCAGATAAAACCGCCCAAAAAGAGTTGTATTTGTTATCCCATTGAAAAGCTGTTCTTTTTCCTGAATGCTCTCTGTTTCAAGGAGATAAAATAAGACCTTCAGTGTCAGAGGATATCTCCAAGGCTGTTTTTCTTCTCTTCTTTTTCTCCCCTCTCTCTCTCTCTCTCTCTCTCTCTCTCTCTCTCTCTCTCTCTTTTTTTTTAAAAGATTGCTCAAGGCAGCTTAGGATCCCCTAATCCAGTTTGACAGTTTAGTGATAATTGCAAAGGCAACACTCGCCCAAGACACCGCATATTGAACAAGAACTGGAGTTGGTTATTGACAGGAGAGGGGAAATCCTATTCTTTAATGATGAAAGCTGCGGGTTGTAGCGTGAGAAATCTCATTCGCTGCTCTTTTCTTCCCTCATCCCACTGTTTCTGTGGGAGCATTTGTTGCGCCCTGGGAACAAATTCACTTAACGAGGAATAAACTGTCCGAAAATTAATTAACTTCCTCTGAGGTTCCCACCTCAGCGAAGGTGATGGGAACCTTATTTGTTGTCACCTCTGAATCTTGTGGGACTTGCAGCTCACAACCGATAACCATAAGAGACCGTTTCCCAAGCAATTTCCTGCATTCTGTTTTTCCCCCCTATCTATATGACTTGATTAAGCCCCATATAGATGTCCGCATGCTACACTCACAGTATATCTATCATGAATTAAAGGTGCTCATGTCAGTTTTATGAGCCGAATATGAAGTTGCAAGAACATAATTTCAAGCCTTGCATCTCCACTAATATGATTATTTATCTTTTGGTAGCAGCATGTCTCAAGCTGGACAATATTGTCCTCGTATATCACAAAGGTGACATCGCCGTGAATAATTTTATATGTGAGCGTATTCTCTTTGCTACAACCGTAGTAATGGTTTGCTCACCCTTGTTTTTATTTAAAGGTTTTCTGCCAGCCAACATTTATTCTGTTCACAGCCTTTGTGAACAAAAGCAAAATGTACTCCAAATGTGTGTGTGTGAGTGTGTGTGTGTGTGACAGAGAGACAGAAGGAGAGAGAAAAAAATGGTGATTGACATAGTTCAGTGCCTGTGGATTGTGGAAGTTAGGACTGTATAGGAAATAAAACATCCCCAAAACAAACTGTCACCTAACTTGACAGCCTGATTGATATTGGCAGGGCTCTGTGGAGATGTGCTGTTAATGTACTTCAGCATCCATAAGAAAAGAGTGTCAAGCGACATGATGTCAGTGAGCTCCCGTTGTGAACTTTTTTTAAAAACTTGCTGCCAGTTAAATGATTAGACCACCCAACAAATGGATGATGGATAGAAGTTTGTTTGAAAAGGAATCACCCTCTAACCATTATAAACTGTCTGAATAATCTACCACAGGGGTGAGCCGAGGATTTCCTGCAATTACAGTGCACCAAGTACAGAATTAACATTGATAATTGATAATAATTTATGATGGTATTGTGAATATATTGTATTTGAGATCACTTTCATCAGTAAAGCAAACTTATTACAATTACCTTAACCAAAAGTTCTAATAAAACATGTATTTACAGCTATTTTTTTTTTTTACAAATGAAACAGAATAATTGTGAAGATGCTGATTAGACTATTACTCAAATACAGTGATTCGAAAAGAGAATATGTATTTTGCTTAAAGATGCTTCCTGTATAGCCTTATGTCTTTTTTGACATCAAATTGGACTCATGGGTCGAGCTGGTGCACTGCTGGTGTGAGGTTTGACTGGTGTGGCGTGATCATATGGTTGGATTGAGTCCTTTGGCTATACACTTCTGCTGGGGCAATTCACAGATTAAGTGTCCCTCCAAGGCCTCTCTTTGGTAAAGACCTGCTGGTTTGGACTTCTCATCAAATCCAATGTCTTGGATTTGATGTCCTGCGGCTGACCATAAATTTCCTGTAGTTATTACTAGTGATGCAAGTTTTCCCTTTTTATAAAGGTGAGTTTACCCTAAAAGATAATGCCAATTATGACTTAAGTCTCAGAATAAGGTTATGGCCTAGCTTTGTTTAGGGCCCTGGAAACTTTGAGGTGCAGAACAGACAGAACTCCAGTAGAACCTCTCAAGCATCTATCTTCTGAATTGCGTGAAATGGGACATATGCAAGCTGTCAGTCAGTCCCTGGCTGTCATTGGCTCACTGTTAAGGAAATCCATCCTACATTCAGGTCTGTTGGTCAGCCCTGAAATCACACAAAACAGTTTATGAGAAGGGGGGTGTGCTGGTGGCAGAAGATGATGTGTCAGTTCTTGTCTCTGGTGGAGAGAATAAAAATCGAAAAATATTCAGTGTTCAACAATTAATGAAATAAGTATTGTGTATATTACAATAATGTCTTAAAATATTGTGTATCAGTACCAAATTCAAAGTCTAGAACCTGTTTTACCACTTGGATGAGAGAGGCATGGTGGAATCTGTTATGAACAGAATCCTGACCACAGGTAGCAGCTATCTGAGAAACTGAGGCAATGAGCACAACGTGTTCAGCCCCTCTCACCATACGTTTATCTCCGCTATGAATTATACATGTAGTACGAGGCTGTGAGAAGGCCACAGTGTACCTTGTTTGCTAACAGCACAACCAAAGTCAGAACATAATTACATCATCTACTTAAGATAAAATGGTTTAAAGTAGTTTAATTACCAGTTAGAGGAGAGCAGTTGAATTACACACAGTTGTAAGTGCTTCTCCATGCATAGTTAGGCCTATTGATTGTGTGCATGGTTGGGATTAGAAAAATATATATGCATTGTGAAATGAATGTACTCACTACATGAAATTATAAGCATTTAGCAGAAGATTTAGAGTGAATAAATCTAAAATTAAAATTATTACGCCTACTGACCATATTGAAGGAATAATTGTGACAAAAATTAGTAATACATTTGTAATGAATTTTTTGTGGATTGATTAAAATGAGTATAAGACAATTGCCCCCATTTAACCCTGTGCAATGCCATGTATGATTGTGTGGTTATTTTAATCTGACCTATATCGTTCCCTCATAATCACCCCAGAGTGGACGCTAAATGGCAGCCTTCCATTGCTGCTTGTCTGAGAGTGAAAGCAAGGGGCAGGGAACAAAAGGGAAGCTAGTTGAGTGTTGTCTAGCCTAGGAGGTTGCGTGCTATTTCCTGGGGCGATGCAACAGAGCCCATGTCTGTAAATACCCGTCCCTTTCTGAGATGTGTTACACATGTGGGAGAGCACACTTCTCCCTGTCAGATGCAATCACCCACTCCCATCTCCCAATGTCAGCCTCACTTTACAAACTGACTGAAAACTCCACTCCCTGCTCTCCGTGATGGGAGCACACTTCGAACCAGTGTGTGTGTGTGTGTGTGTGTGTGTGTGTGTGTGTGTGTGTGTGTGTGTGTGTGTGTGTGTGTGTGTGTGTGCAGTAGTGCACAAGGTACTGTGAATATGCTAGCTTTTGTGCTTGGAATATATTTGTATGTTTGTAGATATAAATGGTAGTATTATGCATTTGGTAGTTTGGGAGTGTGTGTGGATGTAATTATGTGTGCATGTTTTTCATTTGGAGGCAGTCATTGTGTTGTTTTGCTCATGGCAAGGCAGGGAAAAACACTTTATAAAAACATGGCTCCACTGCATTTGCCATACCACCTTGTAAGTTTGGCTGGTGATGAGTGGGGCAGGGTTTGGTTGGCTTGGATGGCAGTCCTCCCAGGAAAGCCAGGTTTCCAATGGAAGTAGAATTGGTGGACCAGTGGGGGGTAGCAAGCAGGAAAAACAATCCCTCTGTGCAGTGATACCATCTTTCAGAGGAGACATTAAACCATTGTCATGGTACTATGATTGTTTGTAAATATGAGGTGGCACTTCAAATTATGTAAGGAGCCACTTAATCATCCCACAGTATAATGCCCTAAAATGACTTCCCTCTACACAACCCCTAATGGGTGGGGAGCATTTCCACTCAAAATGGCTGCCATGCATCTCCAAGCCAGGCATATGCTTCACATTGGCAGTGATTCAGATGAGCATAGCCCCACCCCACTTTCTCTAAAGAGATTTAAAGCTTTGACAGAGGTGTTATGATAACACATTCAGCTCATTATTGTTCTTGTATTTTTGATGTGTTTGTGTGTGTCTGTTTGTGTGGTTTAATATTGAAGCATATATGTTAGTGTATACTTGCATTTGGTTGTATGTGTGTGTGTGTGTGTGTGTCTGAGAAAGAGAGAATAGAGAAAATATAGAGGTTCCTAAAGGGGCTAGACTTGTCAAGAAGGTTCTCAATTTTGTCTCCATAGACTTGAGTTGACATACTGAAGACAGGGCCTGTCTAGCCAGATGGTAAATGTGTGTGTGTGTGTGTGTGTGTGTGTGTGTGTGTGTGTGTGTGTGTGGGGTGGCTATGTGTGAGTGATTGTGTGTGCGTCAGTATGTTTGAGGGCAGGTACGCTGATGGTTTGTGCATCAGTGATTTGATTGTTTTCCTTTGACTTTTTTTTTTCAAGGATAAATCGTGTGGCAAATAGACTTATGTACAGTGATACCTGTCATGAGCCTGCTGAATGTTTGAAAAGAGAATCAGTGAGTTGCATGTCTTTTTCTTGCTTGTCCAACGTGCCCGAAACCCTCGCAACCCCCAGCCTCCATCTGGATGATGTATGTTTGAGGCTCGATGTTGAAACGTACAGACATTTTGTGCCAGTGGAGAGGTGATGATTATGAAAGCAAGGCTTTGTTCTTCCGAGAGTCGTGTGATTTGAAGCAGTTTTCCTTTTTCCAGCCTGTTTGTGCTGTCAGTCAGTGCTGCGTATCTAGCAGTGTGTACTCTCAAGCAACTTAGTGACATCTATGAAGCACAGTCTGTGTCAGTGCTGCGTATCTAGCAGTGTGTACTCTCAAGCAACTTAGTGACATCTATGAAGCACAGTCTGTGTCAGTGCTGCGTATCTAGCAGTGTGTACTCTCAAGCAACTTAGTGACATCTATGAAGCACAGTCTGTGTCAGTGCTGAATGGTGTAGCATGAGTGCCTCTTTACTTTAGCTTTGCTTTTTGTATTTCCATCCCCTTTTGTTACCATTTATGTTTAGGAAATGACTTTGTATTTTATGTCATTTGGTGAGTTGCAAAATTAAATTACATCCTGAAAATGAAATTTTAATGGCTTATTTCACATGAAAGGCAGTTTTACTTCAGAAATTGAATTTCCGAAATTGAGTGTTCACACAAACGCACAAACACGCACACTCAGAGCGACAACAGTCTTTTTGAAGTCATAAATAGACAAAAATGTTTTTATTTTGCTGAGATATGACAGTTATTTGTTATATTTCAGGAGTTAATAATGAAACTGACAAACAGGAATCAAAAAAAAGATTTTTGTTTATGAACAGGAAATGAAAGTTGTCAAATATGGCAAGCACAAAAGTTTGTATTAACATAACTTTTGATAAAGAAATACCACACCTGCTAAAGAACACGTTATTCTGGCTATATTTACATTGTTATCATTTTTGGCAGATGTTTCTGTTACACCAAAATGTGTCCTTTGGTAAAAAAGTGATAAAAGTCGTAACAATATTTCATTCCATGAAAGTTATTATATGGTATTCATTTATATCAAAATATATTTAATCTATTTAAAAATATAAAAATACAAATGTCACTGTACACCGGTAGGATTGGCTGAAGGTGAAGCAGTGCTGACCAATTATACAAAAGAAAAAAAAAGACCAATAATACAAAGACAAATATGAGGAAACACCAGGAACGTATCACTCTATTGGATGATGCTCCATTGCTTTGTGTTTGTATTAAGGCTGGACTGAATAAATAAAAACTAACAACTAAGAACCCTCATGCAAACTATTGTTAAAATAATATTCAAGTTTGTTCGACTTATGTTTGCTTTGCTGTTGTTTGTTGCTGGTCTTTTTTTATGTAATATGTTTGCTTATACATGTCTTGTTAAAGAGGAAAAATCAATAAACTTATTGTTAAAAAAACGTAACTTTCATATACTATACTGGCTTTCTGGTATAAAATCCAAACAAGCAACACAAACTTGTGTGTGTCCACAATACATTGTTCTTCACCAACAACAGAATTTGCTCCAATTGGACCTTTTTAATCCATATAAATTAATCCATATAAATACAGCTTTTGCTCCGAGAAACCCTCAAGGCTCATAATGTAAGTACCTCATTACTTTCATTGCATCTATAAATATATTAAAACGAAATATCCACAGGATGCAGTACTTATTTCAGCAACCTCCAACAGAGAAGCTAAACACTCGCCCTACAGCAGTGCCATGTATAATGAAATGTGTTGGGTAGTTTGTTTTAGTACAGTAAAAAATAGCTGGCAATGGTAACTATTTGGCTAGTAAATATTAGCAAACACTCCCCAACTTGTCTTCTAATATCGGTCATATAGTTAGTCTAATCCTAATGCATCAAAACCTTATCTTTAATCCTCTTTCAAAAATGTGTTTACCCAAACCATTATTATGTTTTGATTCAGGGAGTTGCAATCTAATAAAATACAGTGTTACTCAATGAAATAATTTTCTACTGTACTTCAAATATGAATCAGTGGACCCAGATAACAGAGTGGATTACCCATCATGTGTAATTATTTTCAAGATGTTTTGATGAGTTCCTCTGATTTAAAAGAGAAAGGAAAATTGAACCTCAGCAGTGTATAATGGGCTCACAGAACAGTTATAGACTGATTTGTGATTACTTTAATGCTTAAGTATTAGGAGCTACTCTAAAATAAAAAGACAACAATAATGACAAAAAAAACAAACAAAAAAAAGAACAAAGAGGCTGTGGTCTCTCCACGTGGTTGCTGCTTTATTTGACTGGGATGACAGTAGAGGCCTATCTCAGCGCCATATCCAGTCTGAAGATCCTGGGCTGCTGGTTTGTTCCAGTCATTGCCATGTACCCAAAAAGAGGGCTACTCTCCTCTCCTGTTTTTTTCCACAATCAGAGATGCCTTGTTCCTCATCAACCTGTCCATCCAGGATTTTGCGTCACTCACAAACAGACACACACACTCAAATGCATGCATGATCTCCCCAGTTCGTCTGGCCATTCTATAAAAGGTATTCTTTCAGATTGCTTCCAGATGTCAGGGGAAGAGAGAGAGCATCGCTCAGGTGTTCTATCGAGTGCCTGTCTGCTGGTGATTTCTTTCCTCTCTTGGCAATCAGGTTGAGACGAGGATTGTGAAGATCCTGACACTCATGTCTGTCATTTTGAAGGGAAGATGGAAAGGGCTGTGGAGTGTCCTCAGGAAGAATAGGGCCATTAACCCAAGGGAAGATCAGAGCACACAGAGAGCTCGCAAGTGGCCGTGGGAAGTGGATTTCATTTTTCTAAGGATTTGACGGTATCTGCAATCACCCTTGAGTTTTAGTATGGGTTTGCAGTGCAGAAGAGTGATAGGGTGTGTTTTGCTGAATAAATCAAGGTTATATTTAAAAGTGAGAGCATCTGCTAGCTGTAAAAGATGTTCACACATTGAAGCAATGACATACATATCTACAAGGAATAAGGAAGACATACTAAAAGCATTCTTTTATCTTTACACATTTAAACTTTTTTTTTTTCCAGTGACCATGGAAAGCTCCTTTGGAATGGTCGTACTTTGCTGATAATAGCAGAGAACTTCAAGTTCCCTCGAGATGTGTCTTAATTGTTGGAATTCAGCCTATGCTGCTCTCTACTGTACTCCAACTGGACTGAATAAGACTCAGTGAATTGAGTCTTTCAGAGTATTTTACCAATATATTTCTGCTCCTTAAATTTTGAGAGCTGCCTTTTGTTTTGTAGTAGCTTGTTTGGGATTTGATCTTGGGATTTCATTGCATTACAGTATAACTCCTGACCTCGGGCCAATCCATTGTGCATTTGTGGGGGTGTAGAGGGGGGTTCTCCATCAAAGAAATGGTCTCTTACAACCATTTTCATTCTCTGGAGCAGGACTCTTCTTTGTTCATCCTGCCATCTTCTGCCCTTCATGATTCAGCTTCTAATTAGCTATGTTGGTTCTTTAATTACTGTTTGTGTACAGTCTCATCAGGCTGGAGATGTAAAGAACGTGTTTGAAAAGGGCTCTAGCTGATGTTTCCAGTCATGCTACATGGCCTTGCTCTCTTTGACAGGCAGAGATGCCCAGGGCATCACACGCCACTGAGCTGCCATTCAGCTGAAAACTCAGGCGAAAATTGACTTTATTGTTTTACAAATTGAAATAAAAAGGTTTTTTTTGGCAACATCTATCCATTACTCAGCCCAACAGCTTGTATAAAAGCCTAAATATTTAATGGAATGTTACTCATATGATTTGATTAGAGAGTCTGTGACTGTAATAAACCCCAATTCTGCAGTGTGCGCGTGTTTTCAATAAAGACAACCAATAGCAATTAAACCCTGCGAGTGTAATTTTTGTAATCGAGCTCCCTTTGCAGTATTCCAAGGCATCGCCTCATTTTTGTGAGAAGGATTTCTGCATCCCCTCCACTCCCTCTGTCTTTATGTCTTCTTTGTGAGCAGGACTGACCTTGGGCTAACGGATGCTCTCTAAGGAAAAAGAAGGAGAGGACTTAAAGAAGTGAATACTCATGTCAGCAGTTCTACGTTGGTTATTTTTTCCTGGGGTGTTATTTGGCAGATTAAGCGTTAGCAGTGCTAATCGAGATGGACTGAGTTGTTACCTGTGATGCATTTCTCAGTTTTTGGCAGGCCTCTGTTTGGCACATGGGAATGGGTCAGTTTGGTTCCCTTCAAGCCCACTGTGCGTGCCATCAACAAATGCAGAGAGCAGCGCTGCGTGTGTCTGAGTGTGTCAAGAGCTTTGGTGACACATGTTATGGAGGGCAAGCCCCCCCATATCCCTCCCTCTGACTTTTCTACAGCAGTACTGTGCTATGCCAGAAACAGGGATGGGGTTGTTTGGCAGAATTTATGTTTCCAGATGGTGATGTCTCAGCCATACTGACATACTTGAGCTACAAGACTTTCTGTTCATGATATCTCCTAAATATGTGATGCTGAAGAAGATTAAGACCTGTATCTGTACAGAGAATGCCGATTATGTCTACTTAGCAATTTTGGGAGGGGGAGGATTTTTAAGATTATCTCATACATAATTGATCATAATTCTAAGTTTCAATTTTATTAAGTTCTATTTTGCTTTAATCATGAATTCTTTGTACCCAAATTCAGTGCTATACATGTAAGCTACAAAGTACCATGTATTATGATATCGGTATTGTAATTCAAACAAAAATGTTTACCCCACAGAATTAAGCGAAAAATGTGTTTGCATAAAAGAAAAAAAAATCACAGTTAAGGAATAATGTTGATTGAATGTATGTATGTAATGTATTTAACATTATGTACGTAGCTCAAATATTCTTCCAGTAGTTACATGCAGCATAATCAGTGAGCTGGTGTTTTTACCAAATCTTTATAATACATTTCGGCAAAATATACATCCATATAAATAACAAATGTATACTGATGTGCAGGATATAGCTTGCATTTATCCTCAGTAAGTGTTCCTGTTAAGCAATTAAATTGTGTAATCCAATTTCTGAGGTTTCTGTAGCAGATAAAATAGCAAATTTTATCATTAATCATTCTGCCTTCATTGAACTCACCCATCGCAAATGGCATTGTAATATTCAGCCAGCAGAATGCTCCTGGACACTCATGTCTCAGTCTAATCAAGGACTTTGGGATTGAGGTCCATTCATCTGTGTGTCAGACACTTATTTTTCCTTGGCTCCTAATGTAGTTACTCAATTTTCCCAGCATATTGAAATGATGGGGTGGAGTAGTCGGGGGTTTGGAGGGGGGGGAAGATCGTGGTGGGGGTGGGGGGGGGCGGTCTGTCACATGGCTTCAGTCAAGCACAGAGTTACAGTATAAGCGATAACATCCTAGGCAGATGTTTTCTCTCAAAGAAGTGATTGCATTTGCAATGTAAAGGCAATCTACTTGCCTTGTTCTTATTATATGCTGGGAGACCAGGGAGCGTATTAGATGAAGGCGGTCAAATAACAGTTATGGCAGATAATGTTAGCATCAGAATGGGTTTATCCTCTGTGCCACTGGTCCCCATCTGCAGGTGGAGAAAACTGAATTTAGCCTGCGTCCTCTGAGAGATGGCGATCGGACCAGCTCCCGTGGTACCAGACAGCTCCACCCCTCCCTATATGAAGACGAATTTAGTGATTGTACATTAGATAGCATTAAATCTCTGGCCTACAGTGAATAGTCATGCATTTCACTTCGCCTCCAAAATCAGTTATGCTTTTTTAAAATTGTATTATTTGTTTCTTGTTTTCTAGAAGACATGTGGTTTAAAAAGTTCAGCTATAATTTCCTATTCTGTTATTCATAACCTTTTTTATTCAGCCTTATGTAGGAAACTTTGTTGTTTAAAAAACATCCATTTACATATTTTGTAGGCTATGTTTGTTGTTGGTAGGGTCATTGTAGAAATTCTAATTTATTTCAACAATGGCACAATGGTCTGGTAATTTTAACAAGTTAAAGGCATTGATACACCCATGTTAGCATTTTCTTATTTTACTTTTTTGTGAAAGGAAGGTTCACTTGTGATATTGTTGCTTCTGTTCTCCAAGGACTCCACTTTCACAGACGGTTCACATCCCTCTCTAATCTTAAATTAAGCCCCGTCTCGCCAGCCAGTAGGCTACAGAAAAGCAATTACTTGATCTTCTCAAATCAAAATGAAAACACCAATTAACATGTTGCTGTTGTTGTTTACTGTTGTGTCTTTTCCCTTGTAATTTATGTTCTTATTTGCCTACTGCTTCCCCTCTTTTCTGCCTCATATAATTGCTAATCCGTTGTCACTTAATAACACGTTAATGAGGCCATTGCCATTGATCACTGATTACTTTATTCCATGTGACTTCAGTAGGGCTGATCTTGTGATGCCCTTTGAAAAAAATACATGTACTTCAACACACGCAACAATACAGGCCACAAAAATATGCGCTTACACTTATTTTATTTATTTATACTGTAGCAGCAGGGGAACAAAAACAAAAAACACAAAGACATCCAGGCAAAGGCCTTCCTGAGTGTGTGGTGAGCGAATAGATAAGTATTCTCAGTATAGTCAGTTTCCTCTGCAGTGTTACACAACCTGACACAAAGCAAGAGCTGCTATAAGGTTCTCTCACAAGGCTGCATATAATGCAATTTTTATGCAGCAATTATTTTACCAGGAAAATGTTCCCAGCTATACTGGCAACCGAGGTGTCATCAAAATTTTGATGCAAATAGTTTGATATTTGTATCTGAAAAATGTGGTGTGTAAAAATGTTTTTGACCACAGTTATATAGCTTTATTTTTCATAACTGCTATATAGCCTTAGGTGATACACAATGTATTTTGCATGAATACATGGAGTAATGGTGGAGCATGGCTAATCAGCATCTCTGAGCCGTTTCAATGACATAAAAGAGTCTGAACAAAAGTACTTACTCATCTACTATTTGATGCAAAGATAAAACTCTCAAATAACTCATAATGAAGTGTGAACTTGTGGAAGAGAGAGTAGAGAGACTAATATTCATGATGTAGATTCTCATTTCACAGCACACAGAGCTGTCTGAGCTGGCTGTGCTCCTCCAGCCAACTCTTCATGTTTAGTAGCGGAGATGGAATGAGTGATATCGCATCTAATTCCTCTGCAGTGTGCAACCAGTGAAAGGAGAGTAAATATGCAATCTGTGGGAGAGTTTCCAAGATGAACTCCTCTTAAATAGGCCATGTGACATATGCATTAAAAATGTCACTTGTATGACTTATTAATGAAACTTAAAAATCAAAGGGCCTGTAGACTGGTAGACCTGACAATGATGAAATATTAAAAAAAAAGTTGTAGTGAAATTCAAGGGCTTCCTTGTAATCTTTGTTTTAATTTCCTTATTGTACAGTAGAGAAATATGAGTCTTGTTATTTCTTAACGCCCACTTTAGCAGATACATAGTATGTGAATAATTTTTGTAATAATTCATGTTCTTATGCTAATAGGTCCATGCTGGCTAAGTGAGGCTTATAAAATGCTTATCTCCTGGGTTGGTGAAATTGGTGGTATGTATAGAATCATCCTCAGTTAAGTGGAAAATCTTATCTGAATTGATTTGCAATTTCCAATTCAAATAGACTTATCTGTTTGTCATCAGATTCATTGATGTTATTTTTCTCAGGGAAAGAAGTACAGGTCAGTACAGGCCAGTACATTTCAAATACACAGCAGGGCATAGCAGGGATCACCCTCACATCCGGACCTCTCTTCTTCCTATTGCTCATGCTATAATTCAAGCATTGAAAAAACTCAAATACATTCATAAAACTCAAAACACAATCACGATTGAGCAAATTGGTGTTTCTTTGCACTACTACAGCAGAATACCATGTGTCAAAGTCAAAAGCATTTCAAGAGCATAACACAAACGAACAGCAAACGATAGTAAGTCATTGCTGGTGATATGTAGTCTTAGGAATTCTGAGAGACTAAAAATTATGAATAAGATTGCAACTACTTTGTTTTAATGGTTGTCTAGCATTGTGTTAACTGTGTAGATTTATAGTTTCTAAATAAAAGTGGTAAACTTCAACAATAATGTAAGTGTAACAATGTAACAGAGTTCTGAGCAGCATTTATTCCTGATATTGTCAAATATCACAGGTTGTGTGATATGTTATGTAAATCAATTCATCTCATCATGCTGAGATGACAATCCCCTAAAAGGCATAATATATTGTACCTACATGGAGCAAATAAGTGTTCTTCTCTCTTTGCAGTTTTATTGTTTCATGATGTTGTTCTGATTTCAAAAAACGCATGAATACATAGCTAATTAAATGTGAATTTAATGCTATTGTTTGTAGCATCCTTGCGCTTCACAGTGTTTCTTTGTCTGAAATCAAGGTAGAACAGTTTGAATAAAATATTATAATTACCCAGACACTTATGTTTAATTGCTTTTTGCCAAAAACAAAACATAGAAGGGGAGGGGGAGAACCAATGCTGGTTTGTTTGGAAGTAACCTTGTAGTCCCCATGCTAAAACACAGCTTTTAATCATGTTGAATGGTTTGTCCTAATGTCAAAAATCTGAGTTGTATCAGTAAAACATATTATTTTTTAGCTTTTACAAATGCACCTATTGGTAAAAAAAAGTTCATTTAATCAGTTAGGAGTTCAAAATACTGTACACAAACACACTCAGCAACATTTAAGGTTTTGTTTGGTGTAGATGAATTTTAATTATGCATACCATCTTTCCTGGTGTCAATAGAAGTATTTTATAGTATAGAATAGAGTATTTGAGGAGAGCTATGCATTGCTTTGAAGAGATGTTCTCTCTTATTGAAAAAAATGACAACATTTTTTAACTAAGGCATATCTGAGCCTTTTCATGAAGGAAAAAATATCAACAAATATCAAAAATGATTTAAAAAATTATGGCACCTTCCTATCTTCACCTGTGTTCTTTCAGCATGTCAGTAACTTCATCCACAAGGCGAGTGAGGCTCCTATCCATCTCCCCCTCCTTTCTTTGTGCTCTTACTCTCAGAAAAGAATATCAAAAAGTTAACTGGAAGCCTGTCCGTGTTTATGCATCTCCTCTCCTTCCTCTCTTCAGAAAACATGGAAGGGAAACCATGTGAGGAGCCAGTCATATCTGTAGGGGAATAGTCTCACACTCAAGCGAGTGAGACATCCTTTTTTATTATTATTATTTTTTTAAAGTTCGGTAGTGTTTGGTTCAGTCTGGCCTGCCTGTGTGCGTTTG
Organism: Albula goreensis; assembly: GCA_022829145.1. Taxonomy (NCBI): domain Eukaryota; kingdom Metazoa; phylum Chordata; class Actinopteri; order Albuliformes; family Albulidae; genus Albula; species Albula goreensis. The sequence goes on along the minus strand of CM040754.1, from coordinate 24,422,525 downwards.
TGCCAGGCTCATGTTTGACAATCTGCGGAGCTGGTCAGAGACAGTTCCACCCGAGCGCTCTCACAGCTCAGTCTGCAGCCTCACAGGCTGTTGATTCCACTAGGTCAGCACCATGCAAAGTCTGCTCATACCAGACCGAGTGTTAATGACCAAAGCTGCTACAGACTGACTGGCTGTACCGTGTCATAAGGTTCAGCGTGGCAGAATGCACTGTATGTGTTCAAAAACAGCAGTAAATGATTATGGCAATAATGGCATAATCAACCTTACTCTTATTTACTTTCTATTTTGCTACATACTAAGATGCTGTAGTACAATTGGTAGGTCCACCAACTTCCAAACATAGCAGTCAATATCCATTCTGTGGTGGTTGTTCAAATCCCTCTACAGTAGCTGTCCTCTGGGCGGTAGTGTAATATAATGGTTCAAACTCAGAGGTGGTGGGTTCAATTCCCAGGTAGGGCACTGCACAAGGTACTTAATCCAATACTGCCTCAGTAAAAATATCCAGCTGAACAAATGGATAGTGTGTTGAAATAAACTGTGTAAGCCACTATGGCTAAAAGCATCTGCTAAAGGTCTAACTGTAAAAATTATATATTACCACCGCAGAATTATCCCATGAATGATAATGTAATCATGCAGTGCTTGAACATAAAACTAGTTAGCTGCCTTGCTACCATAAAAACATGACCAGTGTCTCCACAATTACCTTCACTAAAATAGCCTGCTGAATGCATTTGAGACCAGTTTGTTCAGCCCAACTACGTTTCATCTGTATATAAAAAATTGACCTCAAACTAATTTCCATCTATCGGCCATTTAATATTTAATTGTTTTCCTTCACTTTGTACAGCACTTTGGTCAACTCTTTGTTGTTTTTAGATATGCTTTATCAATAAATGTACCTTCCCTTGCCTGTCTTCATTTGTTCCTCATACCCTTTAAATTTCATATCTGGAACTATTTTAGTTGCCTTTCTTTGTATCCCTTTCAATAGCTTCTGCATTTTTTATTGTAGTCTCATGCTCATAACCAGACACTATACTCTAAATGTTGTCCAACGAAGGCTTTGCAGCTGCCTGCACACATGTGGCTATGATGTGCGTTTGTGTTACTTAACAGAAAATCCTAATGCTAGAATGGTTGTAAATGAATGTTTACAGCTTCAAAACAAGATTTGTCAGTTTAAAAATTGTGTGGCTGTTATGTTTCACAAAGATATCCGTCTCATTGCCTGCATATCTCTTGGGTTCTTCTGTAGCATTCTTAAGCAGCATCTGCTGCATTAATGCACAGTAATGTGCTGTAACGATTCTGTATGTGTCTTGTGCTCTGGCCGCTGTGCTCTCTCGGGTCTCTTTTCCTTCACGAGCCCCTCTCAGATGTGCTGGTGTGCCCCCTACGTGTCGTTGAACGCTTCCGTGACCTGCGACCAGAGGAGGTGGCCGACCTGTTCAAGACGACACAAAGAGTTGCCGATGTTGTGGAGAGGCACTTTCAGGGTTCCTCCCTCACCATTGCTATCCAGGTACACAGCATGCGGATACACCAAAGGTCAAATGGGAATTGTGGGACACAACTTATCGAAAAGATCCACTTTAAGACAGTCAAATCTGTGTGATTGTCCTTATAAAGGTAGAAAATAGGTAACATTTCAGGTAAGGATTAATGATTGAGCATGGATAACCTCTTTAAGTGGATTCTGTTGGTTGTACAATCAGACATTCTTTTGAAAAATTAAATGTTGATTTCTGTTTGAAGAATTTAGATTTCTCTTTTGTAAAACATTCTATCCTTTCAGGCTCCAACACCAACAAAAGAGGTTGAAAATTCCACTAATAATTTAAAAGACAGAAGCAATTTGTAAGTGGATCTGGAAGTGTGAAGTGGAGGTGAAACTGAAATCTGATGTTGTACATGAAGGCTTCATTAAGTCATGGGAGGGGATCAGGATACATATAAAATACAGGGAGTGCTTCCTGTGTTTGTTTTGTTATTTTGTCTGAAGAAAACACAAAAAAGACTCAGATTTCACTCAGTCATTGCTGCACCTATTTAAGATGACAGGTACTGGATGGTAAGAGAATTGAAATTCATGGTGCTAAATTTACAGAAAAATCGTTTTCTGTGCAGTGCATGGCAACAACCCACATACATGTAAATCCATTCATAAAGATAGCTAGCTAATTTCTAGTATAAAAAGACTGAAAGATATGTTCATTTGGCACTATATTAGGATTTTGGAGGCAATCAGGGTCAATAGTCATCTTCTCACTTAATGTGGAGGTATTACATATTCCTTTCTTTTGCATGCAACAAGGTAATAATGACACTCTAACAGCGGCACAGGAGAGATTTTTGAAGAGGCGTATATATATATATATATATATATATATATATATATATATATATATATATATATATATATATATATTCTCAAAAGGATCAGGGTCCCTATGAAATTGGGGGGGACTTATCCCCACCCCCCCCACCATTCCCTGCCCCTCTGCGCCCCTGCATTCCAAGAATTAACAGTTTCTTACAGGTTTACGTTTTTGTTACTATCTGTACGACTTTCTATATGTTTGTTAATTTTTTTACATTTATCAATTAGAAAAGATCTTAATCTTGCTGTTTAAGTAGGCTAAATATATTTTAGGGGCTAAGCAGTAAGTTAGCAGCTTTAAAAAATAAATAAATTAATTAAAAAATCATAAGTAGTCTCTCTCACTTTGCATTTATTTCCATGGTAATTTCTAGCTTTGCATCAGTGTTGTTCCACACCTCATATATTCATGAACATCATGTCCCATTGAAAAGGAGCACTGCAAACTGAAAGCCACCTGGATATCAATGACAATATGGTTTATTTAAAATGATACAGAATGTATGAATTAATTACTGCGAAAGGTAATGCTCCTGAAATATTAAATTAGCATTCTATTGCCATGGCAATCTGTGCAGCACGAGGTAGAGCGCTGAGAGGTGAAGGCTAGTGTAATGAGTGTTAATGTGACAGTAGGTGAAGATTTGCAGTAGGCAAGAGGCTATAAGTCTACCCCAATAAGTTTTTTACAGTTTTACAAATGTATAATGATTGGTATAATATAGCCTATGACTTTCTGACTATTTCAGACCTCTGGTCACAATCAAAGCTATATTTTTTTTTGTGTGTACATGTTGGGTGACCAATGTGATGTTTTGCCAATCAGAGGTTACGTATTTATAACTTTCAGACAAAGTGCTGTTGTTGAAAAATTCAGATCATATGTAGATAGTTTTCATGTTTCAGGATTGTTAGTTACGTGAGTGTTTATGTGACATTTCAAATGTTCACCAGTTTTGAATATGCTAATCAGCAAAGGCATGTCCTATTGAGATTTAACAGAAGAACACCACCTGCTGGAGCAGTGCGGAATCTGTATTGGACTGACTGTCGGAGCAATAGTCCTTAGCCTACTGCGCAGGTGCATTGCATAACACTTCCAGGATGATTCCAGTATGAAGTCCTCATTGCTCTAGCTCAGACCTGAATGCAATAATCTAACATATTTATTCTGGAAGAGAAGTCCAATCTGCATTTTTATATAATTTTATTTGACTTTAGATTGAACTTGACTGCTTAAGATAATTGCCCAAAGCCATAAAACAGCAAGTAAAGCTGCTTGCTGAACTGCGATGTATGCATATTGAGTTTTTTTGTGCCATATGCCACTGATAGAAAGATAAAAATGCACTGTGTCAACTCTTGGTCTTTCACATGTGTCCCATTGTCAGACTTTATGAGGAAGTCAATGCTTGTCTAAACAGAATATATAACAGAATTTTTCTAAAAATATATCCTTAATATATTATATTCAAATTATAGTAAAATTTGTCATATTAATATAACATATTTTAGCATGCATAACATGTGATGCTTCTATGAATCTTCACTGTATATTTGCCCGTTGTTGTATTTACATATAATAATAACATACATTACTACCGTGATTCAGGTTTTGTATTTTCATGCATTTCTCCAGAGACAGTTTTACTGGAAGCAAAAAAAATTGCGGTGAATGGGTTTATGACAAATAAATGTAATCATAAGTCTATTGTTACGGATGTAAGTATAATTCATGTTTTTCCTCATTATTATTCAGATTTGTAGCACTAAATTAAATTGGTATATCTTCTTAACAGCACAGAATATTAATAGATTAATAGTAAGGTATTCACATGAAATGAGACTGCCCATGGATTATGTTAATTTCTGTTATGTATTTATTTTCTAATTTGCATTCTTTTAACAAATTATTTTGGTAATTGATTTCATGTCCCTGAGCAAATATTTGTAATATCCTATTTTCTTATCCATCAAATTCATGCACACATTAATACTTAAAATGAGACATGAGCTGAAAATAATCTCCCCAATTCCCCCCCCTCCCTCCTCCCTCCCTACTGCCCAAAAAGTTGAGATCCTCATGACGACGTGGGAGCACTGTGATTCATCTGAAATTAAAATCATGCTGAATTATTAACGGAATATTCCTGAATTCCCAATGGTAACTAATTATGTGGTTTTGCTCCCCAGGATGGCCCCGAAGCTGGACAGACTGTGAAGGTGAGCACTTCTTTTGAATTCATCATTAAACCTCTGTGACAGCTATATCATATTAAATAATAATTGTATTTCATTTGCAGATCACAAACTCTTGGAGCATATTAATTATTTACATGTCGGGGCAGTTATAAAAAATGCTTTGTTTTATCTTTTGGGGGACAGCTTGAGTGGTTTGTGAATTGAGCAATGAGCGATCTGAAGCTTAGTTTCTAGGGATTCCCCCCTAAGTGCCAAGCTTTAACAAAAACTTATCATGTCTCCAAACTGTGACCTCATAAATTCCTCTAGTGTTTCTCTGTTGTCAGCATCTGAGACCTTTGTTTTTAATGCTTAGCAAAACATACAAAATGAAAGATTATTATCCATTCTCACACACTATTCTCACCTCTAAAAACTAAAATCATTTTCAAAAAATTCTTACTTAGATAGATATGACAGTTAGATATGTCCTGAGGATGTCATGTTTCTATATATGTTAAAAAGTAGAGTTTGCTATTGTGCCTTTATAAACATCTCAAGCATAGCTAGCTATTGTAGTTATCAAAGAAGCTACATACTCATTTAGAAAACAATGGCTAGCTAACAACACTTCAGGAGTTTCAGTTTAATAAAGAACACAGATGGAGCTTCATAGCTGGTCGCACAAATACACCTCTTTTAACAGTGTGTGAACTTAGTCAAACCTTGAAGTTAAGGTGCCTGAGCCATGTAATACTATGATTCAGGATATAGATGTGAAATTATAATAAACCCATTTGAACAATGATTTCTCTGGCTTCACAATTTAATACATCTCTAAAACCAATTGACTTGTTTTTTATTATTATTATTGCAGAGAGAAAGCAGGATATTTTTCCCAGGAAAGAAATGCTATATGGCATCTTCAAAGTTTCTGAACATGTTACCTCAAATAGTATGGCATGTGCACATCCTAATATTTCCAAAATAATGATGTCACCTGCTGAATGTCCTACATTTGGCTACTATGAACAGATGTTGTTATTGGTTTAAGTACATATGAGCAGATGTTGTTATTGGTTGAAGTACATATTGGCCAATGGGGGAGAATTAATAATTGGGACCCTGGGGCTCACATCAACAGGGAAAATATAGAAAGGTGAAACAGAAGGGGATGCAGAAATTTGAGGAATAAACTATTATAAAAAGAAACACATAATGCATATTAGAGCTATGTTCATTTGGTGGAAATAGTATCTGAATTGTGGGTGTCTATATAAGGTCAGGGGTGAGTCTCCAGTGAAAGCCCATTGTCTTTGTGGTCATTGTAATTACTTTTGTGAGGAGCCCAGCAGAGGTATATGGACAATGTTTGACCAGTCTTTAACTTAACTGCATGTTCAAAAATGTTTTCCCTTACAGATTTTAACTCTTTCTTCAACATGCAGCCACTTGAGCCATGATGAATAATCTTGCTTTAAAATCTTTAGTTATGTATGCACTGTAAAAAGACAAGCTACATGCTAACAGACGTTACCCTCAAACATAGTTTGGAGAACATTATGCTTCAATAAACATAGTTGAAACATATCAAAACTCAGTATATTCAGTACATTTCATGAATATGTTGTTGAGCCTTTCATTTAGATTTGGAACCTATTCACTGATTACTGTACATTGTAATGACATTCCCAATGTCATACTTTCATATTAAATTGTGCTGTGATTAAATGCATTTGTCATGAGAGCCGCAGCCGTTGTTAAACACAGGATAGCGCGGAATGCTAACAGCTCAATTTAAAATGAGGATATTCAACTGATGGACTCAGAATCAACCTGCTGGTTATCAGTTTTAGAGACTGACAAGTTGTCCCCAGTTTCATGGTTAATCAATAAAATAATATGCATCACAAAAAGTGTTTGAGCACAATTCTAAGGGGCCTTTTAAACAAACAAAGTCAACTGCCATTTCATGCAGAAGATTTTGCAGACAACACATTGCTTCCTTGATCTGGATAGTTTTTGCTCTAAAATTGTATTCACATTTAAAAGCAAAGGTTGGCTTTTGTTATTCACACGTTCACTGTCTACTGTTAAAACATTTAGATTTCAATGACTTTCATTCAAATTTATGAATTATAAAGACAATTATTAATATAATCCAGGTTTATGTGTCTTTATCATGAATATTTTCACCATTCAGTCACATTTTGTGGTATTGTTACTCTCAGACGTTGTTCAGCCATTGTGTTTTGATATGATTAAATAAAATATAATTTAATGATTCCAGGAACCAAAAGACATTTTATTGTCATCTCTTACAGATAAATGGATGACAAAATTGTAGTCTGCTGGAATTACTGGCTGACTGCCACATTTTTAACCCATCCATGCAGGTGGAAACATAATATGCTGGGACATATTTCAGAATTACATCTAAATGTACCATAGAGAATGGCAATTACAGAGATGTGTGTGTGTGTGATGAGCTGGTCTTTACATGTTTGGACAAAATGTTTTGTCATATTTTAATGGTTCATTGTTTAAAAAACCCTGACAATTTTAATCCCTTCTACTCCCTATTTAGTTGCATTTAGATTTCATACAAATTTTCATTTTAACATGAGACATAATTCATTATGTTGATGTGGATTTTTTAAGTTAGGAAAGATATAGTTGAAGTCTCAAGGTCATTACAAAGGATACTGTTGTCATTTATAATAAGCTCGTTGCCAAACCCCTGATTGTGTATTCCTGTCAGCCTTTTGAAAGCCTTCAGCATCTCCCTGTCAAATTAGTTAAGAAGCCACAGACTCCTCAGTGGTCAGTGATCCATTGCGTGGGCTCACAGTTGTTGTATGTTTAGCTGTTTTTTTAAGCTCTTCGGTCCTCATCAGAATAACCAGTTATGTCTGCATCTCAGAATGTGCCCTGGATTATCTTCCTCGCCGTAGCCTTGTTAGAATTCTGAATGTCCGTACTGAAGGAGGCGACTGAATGAGTGTTCATATCCCTTTTTCAAATGGCTCCCTGTTCCCCAGATAATGACTGCGCCGCAGAAATGTTTAATCACTGAAAACCACATTAAAGTCAAAAGCCTTTCATTACACAGACGGAGCGTGACATGAGCAAACTCAGAAGTGTCCTGTGGTATTTACCATCAGCGCCTAAAGCATGTTAGATGTATACTTTGTCTTCTCAGCGGGATATCCGTCTTTGTGCAAATTAAGGGGGGCTCTTAAAATGGCACTGTCAATGAAGCCCGTAAACTGAGCTGCTTTTATTATTTTACCCTCAAAGACTCGCGGGAGCATCACAGCACTTCTGATTCCTTATCAGGAGGGGAGTTTGTGATAGATGCTAATTACATTCTCCCTGACAAATGCCAAAGCTGCGTCTGCTGCAGAACGAGCAGTGGAGTGGGGGTGCCAGAAGGAGGCCGCAGAGCCGGAGCTGTCTGTCACAGCCTATTCTGCATGGGCTTAGAACGCAAAGGTTATCTTTCAAAACTATTTCAAACACTGCCCCAACACAGGTGAATCTGTGCGACCTCACCTTCTCATTTAAAGCCACTGAAAGAATACAATTTGACTGAGCCACCCATCAACAAAGTGTTTTCCTAAATCCACCAAGCATGCTTTTTTGCCATCAGTGAACTTTCTTTAATAGAGGACTGCATTAACCTTAAGGCTATGAAGAACATTGAGAGCTGTGTCTCTGCAGAGGTTTTTGTTTTTCTTCTGTTTTGTAAAATAATCAGCCATGGTCTAGCAATGAGCCTATGCAAGTATCATTCCATCAAAATGGGAAGTTGGAATTCTGATCATTCCCTACACTGCTCTCACGGTATCATAATAAACTGCAATAAACTGCTCCACCTGTGGCCTCCTGAATCAGTGGTGGACAAGGGGGGCGATATTTGTTCTTCTGTTATTTACATGAATTTACATTTTTACTTGACATGTTGATAAGATCATGTATGACAGCTAGAGACTGTTTTTGTGTTCCCATATGAGACACTTTATTGCTGTCTTGTAAATGAAGTAAACTGGTATTGGTTTGTACAGTATTTGCTTATTGGACCTGGGTAATTTTTGGTAACTAAACTCTGCATTCACACTAGTCTCTAATGTCTAATCTATTCATTACAATCCCAGTGTTTCAGAAACCATCTACCACTCACTCCATGTATTCATTTCTTGCCAATGGGGGGTGGGATTAAACAAAAGCAACATGAAAGCTTGCTGTCAAACAATGGAGGAAGGAATGTTGGTAGGATTTTCAGTTTTGATTGTGATAGTTTTTTATATTTTTGTCTTTTGCGTGTTCATTAGCTACTCCCAGCATGTGAGGAACATCAGTCCTCTCCAGCCGAGAGAGACTGCCTTGCAGTCATTCCATTAATGGGAATGTCAGGGTCTCATCTCCATGAGAGGAATTCTCTAAATGATCTTTTGTCTAGTCCTTGGATTCTTCACGGCGGCTTTTCTTCTTTTCCTGGGTTTTTCCCTCTTTTGCCCCTGTGCATGAGAAATGCTGCTGATAGAGTGCCGTTGATGAGCTCGATGGGACAGAAACCCCATCTGCACTCAGCACATCCCAGCACATCGCAGCACATCTGCACTCAACACATCCCACCACATCACAGCACATCTGCACTCAGCACATCGCAGCACATCGCAACACATCTGCACTCAGCACATCGCAGCACATCCCAGCACATCTGCACTCAGCACATCGCAGAACATCCCATCTGCACTCAGCACATCGCAGAACATCCCAGCACATCTGCACTCAGCACAACGCAGCACATCGCAACACATCTGCACTCAGCACCTCGCAGCACATCGCAACACATCTGCACTCAGCACATCGCAGAACATCCCAGCACATCTGCACTCAGCACATCGCAGAACATCCCAGCACATCTGCACTCAGCACATCGCAGAACATCCCAGCACATCTGCACTCAGCACATCCCACATCCCAGCACATCTGCACTCAGCACATCCCAGCACATCTGCACTCAGCACATCTGCACATCCCAGCACATCTGCACTCAGCACATCGCAGCATCATCTGCACTCAGCACATCGCAGAACATCCCAGCACATCTGCACTCAGCACATCCCAGCACATCCCAGCACATCTGCACTCAGCACATCCCAGCACATCCCAGCACATCTGCACTCAGCACATCGCAGAACATCCCAGCACATCTGCACTCAGCACATCGCAGAACATCCCAGCACACCTGCACTCAGCATATCGCAGCACATCCCAGCACATCTGCACTCAGCACATCGCAGAACACATCTGCACTCAGCACATCCCAGCACATCCCAGCACATCTGCACTCAGCACATCCCAGCACATCCCAGCACATCTGCACTCAGCACATCCCAGCACATCTGCACTCAGCATATCGCAGCACATCCCAGCACATCTGCACTCAGCACATCGCAGAACATCCCAGCACATCTGCACATCCCAGCACATCTGCACTCAGCACATCGCAGCACATCTGCACTCAGCACATCCCAGCACATCTGCACTCAGCACATCGCAGCACATCGCAACACATCCCAACACATCTGCACTCAGCACATCCCAGCACATCTGCACTCAGCACATCGCAGCACATCGCAACACATCTGCACTCAGCACATCCCAGCACATCTGCACTCAGCACATCGCAGCACGTCTTCCCCCTTTTCTGTGCTACGGCTACGGCTTTTTTTTTGTACATTCAGGTTTTAAATCAGCAGTGAAATAACCAACATGAATAATAAATGACTGCAAAGTCCTGCGTTCAGAACATTGCGGGCCCTGATTTGTTCTCCTCTCAAGCGAGGAAAAGTCCAGACCGAGGCAAACAGGCACGATCTTGTTCTGCCATCACACCGTTTTTCTTTCTATCAATTTCAACTTCTTGTTTTCCTGGGTGAAGATTTTGAGTGGAATATTATTTTTTAAGGGTCACAAACAATGAAAGATGAAAATATCCTTTTTGGTTCAGCTGATCCTGGCCCCAAAGCGATTGAGGCTGTGTCCTGAGAACACGTTCATATGAGACGTGCAGAAAAGTTCCTGTCAGCACCAAATGAGCTCTGTCAGACAGCAGAGTTGTTAATGTTTGGTAACCAAGTAGAAAGGTGGGGGTACATATTTGATAAAGTAATTTTAAACATGAGATTAGTCTAAATGAGAATCCTACTTAGCCCTTTATGAAAACAGATTACAGCACACATGCAGGGCACCTGCTACAGCTCTGCAGCGCCCACATTTATCAGCCAGATTATTGCAATCAGGTGCTGTGCGCTGGCAGTAAAAGATGGCCTTTTGATTGAATAAGTGCACAGCAGCCCACAGAGGCAGACGCACTTCTGAGAATCACACCTCAATACTCTTAATATCAACCGCTGATGATGAGTATTAACTCAGCGTTACATTTATTTTTTAAAAATAAAGATTTACAGCTGTTTGCTATTTTTCATTTTTCATTTTTCATTTATTTAGTGGAGGTGTGGCAGTCGCTGTTTGATCAGAAATGGAGGATGAAAACATAGAGCAACACTCTTGGAATGCAGTTCTATGGTGCCTTGATGAAGATTTCCAGCCTCCATAGTTGTAGCTCCTTACTTCACCTGCTGTGATAAATTTTAATCCTTGTTACGTTACCTTCAATGTGTCACATTCGCATATCTGGTGAAAACTGACCATATTGTAAGCTTGGTGTATCCCTGCTGTTCACGAATGGTGCATCGTAAATAGACTTCACATTATAATGTCACTTTATTTTAGTATATTACTCTGTGATATTTTTTGTAGACAGAAAAATGTCCTTTGGAATGTGTTATTTTAATGATAAAAAAGGAACTAATGTCCATTTTGATTGAATTTCATATGCCGTTGAGGACACTAAGAGATTTTCATTGAATCCTGCTCAAAGATCTTCTTCCTAAAACTCAAACTGATTTTGAGCAGGAATTTTCAAAAAAGTGCCACTAGAATTGTTCGGCAAACTAAAAGTACTATGTGTGCTGTACCCAGGTCAGTAATAGAAAGGTTGGTCCAGGCGTAGTCAGAGGGCAGTACACAGGAGGGGAAATATGGTCATTAGGGAACCTGGCTGCACTGATGGAATTTAGTTGTTTATTCCAACACTGAGGAGCCACAGACAACAATGGCTGCACCATGGCCTCAGAGCAGCACAGAGACAGAAACGGAGGAGGAGGAGGAGGAGGAGGAGGAGGAAGAACAGAGGTCAGGCAGGGGGCTGGGGATAGTGGCAATGGGCAGAGGAAAACACAGAGATGAGGGTATTCCAGGGGACTGGGATGAGGGTGTGGAATCGAACAAGAGTGATGACCTAAGGCCAGAGATGGAGTGGAAAGTGAGCGGAACTGTAATGGATGTGATGGCAGTAATTAGATTCCATCTTAAATGTTGCGTCTTAAACTTCAATCACAATACCCAAAAATGCATGCTGGTCAGATCCCTATTCTCAGCCCGTGGCACAGTACATCATAATTCTGGGAGCAGCAGCCTATACCAATTGTTATATTATGATTCAGAGCTTATTCATCAGTGTGACAGTGGAATGATGGTGCAGTAACCCACAGTATGCTGACCCCTGAACCCGTTCACTTACAGCAGACTTTAGCCCCATGTATGGGATAAATTAAAGTCTGCCATGACCTCAGACAGACCAGAAAGGTCAAAGAACAATGACGGATTTAAATTACTAAACAAGCCAGAGAGAAAGCGAACAGCAAACGCTGTGACAGAATAGAGACCAAAGAAATCCCTCTAAACGTATAACTTATTAAACCCTTCAAAATACTAGGGTTTATTCCTTCTGATGGATATTTGTAAAGTTCAAATTGAATACAATGTATTGGAAAAGTACAAGAATGAGAAAGCATGTGAAATATAAATAGTCTGGACTGACACAGCTTTGTAGAATAAAAGGATGCTGATACAGAAAACATTGCCGGCTCCTGTCTTCAGTGTTTTGTATTTCAAAACTGCGCAAGTTATCACACTGGAAAATGTGTCCTGACATAAATCATGACAGGAAAGGAATGCATGGACTGTCAAAATCATCCTCTTTGCAAAGATGCCATTTTGATTTCTGAGTCACGCTTTAAAAGTCTAATTTCAGAGGAGAGCAGAACAATTCTCTGACAGAAAAAATCAAAACTTTCAAGTACACAAAGGTCACTAACACATGCTCAAGAGCCACTCTGCATTTTTGCCCGGAAAGCTAAACTTAGATAGTGTCACAGGTCTCCCAAATTAAATTTATTTTTACGTCCAGACATTTTGTGAATGTTCTTTAACACATATATTTATACTTACTGTTGCGTCCTTGTCAAACACAAAGGCACATATGCTATCAAGTTGGCCAGAGGTTATATAAACATTGGCCTTACTGTGATCAAATAACTTTTTGAAATAGGTTTATAGGAAGCATTTTCACCCAGCAATGCAGCACATATGTTTCTGTAGGAGCCTGAAGTGAGCTGTCCAATCAAAACATAAAGCAAGATGAATCTTTGTTAAATTGTTTTCCCTTTTTAAGTGCCTGATTTGCAGAGGAAGCAAAGCAGGATGGGATGGATCATTCGCCTACTAATTAGCTGCTCCAATGTTTAGCTCTGTTTCTTACCCGCTCCCCACCCCCCCCAACCCCTGTCTTAATGGGAACACAGCTGTTCATGACAAAATGCATTTGTTTTCCTGTCTTACTAGATTTACCCTAAACAAAATGAATAGTAGTATAACCACTTCACTCATTTGTTTCCAGTCAGAAACTAATTAATAGACATCTGTTTTAATTAGGGTTGGGAAAAATAGAATTTTATGTTTTGAATGTCCCTGGTAGCTGAACTGTACCGTGGGTTCCTACAGGACAAATACATATAAAAGAAAGACATTTCTGATTGTATCTCATGCATGCTACACTGGAAACAATGAATAACGGTGGGATCAAATTAAACATAAAGAGGAACCAAAACGTTTCTTAGAACTAACAGACTCTAACACAACAAACAGCCATGGATCACTGAACATTTGTGTATGATATTCACTACAAGATGTGTGTGCATAATATTCTATATTGGGGTTGCATAAACAAGATATTGTGATGAATATTTTTGTGTCACCATCAGTCTAATTTAGTTAGCAATTTCAAAGCTAAAAAGTGTCTCCATCAGTAAAGATGCTCACCACACCCATATCACAGCCCTGGTTCAGCCCTGGACACCATCACTCACTTCGCATGTCTGTAGCTGCAGGACAAAATCAGCCTCATCCCTCAGGGGGATTTCATTTGGCCACAGATGGTTGGCTCACCGCTGCATTAGCTCCTCCCACCACCCTACAAGACCCCCACAGGGCTTCCTGTCCTCATCAGCAACAGAAATGACTGTTGAGTGGCTGATACCCTGTTGTGCCTTGCAGAATGCGAAAACATTCTCATGCAGAGTACACTTTAACCTGATGGCATCATCACTAGCATTAGAATAGCTTTGAACTCGTTATTTATACAGTATGAGAAAGCACATCATTACGGATTCTTTCAATAAGTTAATTACTTTTGGGATGTTCTCCATCATTATCTGTCATTTTTACAGATATATTTTTATTTTTACATACTGATGAAATGAAGGGAAATTCACTTCTTAACAACATAATCTGTAACAGCTCCCAATATTAAATGCTAGTAGCTTTTCTTTGGGATGCTGTTTAGCGCAAATCAATGTTTTATTTTCAAAACAATCATATGCCATCTCCACCTTTGTGGGTAAATGAGCTTTAGTGTTATTTTGTGCATGCCTTTGAGAAGACATTGACCGTGAAGTATGGAGAAAAAGGTTCTTCTCCTTCTGCATTCAGCCAATTCTGCCAACTGCAGGGGTATGACATGTGGAGTATAATGCTGTTTTGGTATAGCTGGACATCTGTTAGATGTTATGCCTTCCCCATGTCTCCATGTTTCAAAGGGAAGATACTGAATCCATCTTTGCAGTATAGCCAGGAAAGGTTACCAGGATAGCGTTCAATTTCAGGCTGCAGTCACTACAGTCACTACGTTTTCTCTTTTCAGCCATCCTGCTGCTGGTATCAAACAAACTCAAAACAGCAGATCAGTTTCCAGTAGGGTCTCCCTGGGTCACCATGAGAGTTGATAATCTCAGGTGCACTGTGAAAAAAGAGGTTTTCTTCACACATTGTTCATCGCTGTGTCATCTGTGGAACAGTTTGGCATTCGTCGACTGTGTGAGGAGTGTGTTTTGCACCAGTGAAGCTGTGGTGTGATGTGACCCACCTCAGAGTGTCCTCAGGGCAGTGGGTCACTGCCCAGGCTGTGCTGGACGATAGCAGCTGTCAATAACTATTAGCGGCTGGGCCAAGTGTTCACTATGCGTCTGTATGATCTTCAGTAAGGTCACTGCTCTAATCAACAGATCTACCATTAAATATGCTGTGTTATTTACATCATGCTCCCTGTTATTTTCCAAATAAACCCTACCATGTCATTCGGTGTTAGAATCCGACTGGTATCATAACCATCAAAATCAACCCTATGGTGCCATTTCCACCCCAGAGGCTGTTGTAACAGAGTAAGTCACAAACATAATAAGCCATTCTGACCATGGTCCCTGTTATAACCTCCCCAATTGGAGTTAAATTACTGCCCAACTTTGCCTATTGCGACCACCGAGATCAGTGTTAAACCTACTATACAGTTCTTGCTGTACTATATATCATAAGGTCCATAGTCAATGTGTTAATCCTCCTGTTCCACTCCCATTATGGGCCAGATTATAACCACCAGCATCTGTGTTAAATCTATAATACTGATGACTAGTCCCATAGCAACAAGGGCAAACCTTAGGTAAATAGTACATTTTTTTCCAGCATGCTCACACAAGCGCACTCTGCATAATACCTGTCTCATCTTTAGATAAAGTGTAACCTTGACAGTGGGTCTAATAATATGCCAGTTTACTTTTTAAGTTTGTGGTAATTAAGTATGTTGTTAAGTGCCCTGTATCTACTGGGCCTTGAATACCATACATAATGCGTCTTTAAATGTAGTCTTGATGAATAATATGCCAGTGTTTTCCCTCTGTTTCCTCAAGGTAGGAAAATTAAATAATGCAGACATTATGCAAATGATCTCATTAAATAGAGAATGTATTGTAAAACAGAAGATGCTTCTAAACACGTTATCTTGTTTGTAACATTTATGAGTACTTCTTCGCATGGGCTGTACTGTTTATCATAGAGCAGTCAGATGAAATATGAAATATGAATAAAAGCCTGCAATTAGGTTGTTTTGCTGAAATGTGCACAATACACAGACTGCCTGCAAAACAGGAGTGGGGTATTTTTTTTTGTTGCTGTTGCCAGTGTTTTTTGTTTTTTTGACATAGGATGTTTACATTATGCATTTTGAAATGAGAAAAAGCAAAACAGAAATATTACATGAATGAATTCAACTGTAAAGTTGCATTTTGCAGTAATTTATGGGGACAGAAATTCACATTTTAGATACCATTTAATTAGTAGGCTTTATCTTTAGCTTTCTCAAGGGTGTTATCTTCAATAACCTTGCCATTTGTTCTACATTTTTGATCATTATTCATAATTTTTGGAAAATGCTGAAGATGAAATAATAGCAATACAACATTTTTGTCTGTTTTGGGATTGGAACAGATTTTGCTGGATTGTGCTGTTTTCTAATGTATTCCTAAGGTTTAAAGATGAATTCATCTACTCATTACACCATTTTAAGAATAGAGCAGATTCAAGGTGTCATTCTTTCAAAGTAGAATCGGATATCAAAAGCTAAGCTAATATTTAATCATAACTTTTTGAGGCTAGCTATTTCCAGGACATGCTGCCAGAAAGCTGGGTTTTTTTTTTTCAATATGTCTTTGGTTATCAGATCATCAGATGTGTCCTCCTGGTAGCTGGTGGAAGTAGTCTACACCAATATTCCAACTGCCCTGTTATCACCCAACTTATGTACAATGATTAAAGAAGAGGTAGTCTTTTTGTTCTTGAAAATTAACCTCTCTAAACCCTTTAAAAGGAAGTAATCGATGAAACAGATAAACAAGACAACGTTAGTTATGGAATATAGAATGATTCGTTTTACAGAATTGCAGGACATTTCTGCATCTTTTCTTCCAATCAGTAAATCAAACCATTCCAGGAGGCAAAGACAATTCCTTTTGTCACTTTGTGGAGAGGAAAAAACGATGGAGGAGATTGAATTATTATTTTTTAACAAGAACTAAGGATATAGGAATACATCATGAGAATTGAAAGGAACAAAGCTTCTCCTTTGTTGAGGAATGTTTAAATGTATGAATAGCCCTGACAGTGTAGTCCTTTGCTCCTCATCTGCCATTGTCTTTGCTTGTTGAAACAAAATGATTTGTTGTATTCCCACTGCATCGCCACCGTGGATTACAATAGTCGGCTGTAACTTTGTGAGATTTCTTTTCATTGAGACGGTGTCAGAGGTAAACGAAGCTCTTCCCCCCTGTGAATGCATTACACAGACGTGTCAAATTTCATTGTGCTCCTTTGACGTCTTTTCAGCAAGTGAACGTAACATGTTTTTTTTCTCCTCCCTCTTGAATAATAATTATATTGCCAAAATCGCTTGTTGGAAAAAAATGTGAGGAGAAACATTCTTCTTCATGCATCGTTGTGGAATTTATTCAAAATGTTCATCTGCCTATGTGGTGGAAATGTAGTTCTGTTAAACTATGGTTAAAATTACATTTTTACTACCACCTTGTTTAGATGAGAAACAAATCAACTGGAGACATGTTTGCAATTAATGAACCATAGGCTTGACTCTCCTGGATTTTAGAAAGCAGCGCCTCACTTGTGAGTTTCAGAATACACACAGATGCTCATATGTTTTCCCAGCTGGCTTTTGTGTAGGTCTTACAAGTAGATTTTGTGGAGGAGCTGTCTCTGGTGTAATTAATCGGTGCTGCAGTGTGCAGCAAAGTAGTTTATTCAGTTTCAGCAGCGGGACATAGTAACTTGGAAGAGTTGCAGAATGCAGAATTAACCCATGACCCCACAGTGGCCTGTCTGCTTTTTTCTCTGTCTGATTGAATAAAGACAAGGAATGAAAAATTCTCAAATCCAACCATACTTTTTCATTCATAATATCAATTACATCCTTATTTATTTATTACATGTGTATTGCTATTGCAGATTTGTTCTAATTTTTCCTTATGTATATGATATTAAGAATGTAATTGATATAACATTGTATAAGAACTGTCCTTTTCACAATATTTCATGTTGTCACACTAATAATATAATAAAACTTTATTCCCAGTAGATTCCATCTGGCACTGGTAACATTTTATATGCATACCAATTAGCAGCGATTATGCTTACCAGTTGTATCTTATTTATTTCAATGTCTTTCATCAGATCAGGAGATACACATAAGCTTTCTTCCCAAGCTCGTGACTTTAGCTAGTGTTTATGTTCACTCTGAAGTCCACTTTAGCAGAGGAGTGCCAGAGGTGTACACTTCATGTTCAGCTTGGGCAGAGAGCTTTCTGTCACCTTTTTGAGCACAGGACTCAGTGTTGGCTGCTTTGATGAAGATGAAGAGTCCAGAGGTCTGATGCCCTCCTTCCCTGGATGACAGTAAAGCTAGTGATGCATACCAGACTGGCATCCTTTCAGCTTAGCCTAGAGGCTTCATGGCCCACTTGAATCATCATGATGTTTTTCAGATGTATATTGCACCCTATACTACAAAAATGGTGTTCCACACTAATCCAAAATTCAGTGCACGTCATGTAGGTGAAAGAGGGGATACTCTGGTTATGAACGCCCATTTTCTGACATCTTCATGAAATTATTATTTACTTGCCTTAGTGTATTTTCTTGCATATATTACTGATATGCAATCCTGTTTTTAGGCTATTATATTTCCATCTAGTTCCATGAAATCCTAAATCAATCTGATTTTATTTTATGACTGTTTTAGAGTACAATCAAGTCAGCCCGGAGTGTGCTTTTAACAGTATGAATCACCCTTTTTGAAATATTAAAAGGCTTGCGTTGCTGACTAGAGAATGGTGAAGTGAATAATGTTGCCATCTCTATTGTTTTGTCTAGACAAATACCTTCTGTATCTATTTACATAGGAAATATTCTGGTCAAATCTTATTATATCTGTTCTTATCTTTTTCAGCATGTTCATGTTCATGTGCTCCCTCGGAGGGCCGGAGACTTTGAGAGAAATGACAGTGTTTATGATGAGGTAAGGTTTTTCTGATTTTCATTTGCACAAACTGCATATATTTTGTGAAATGAGGTAAAACAATGAGAAAGAGATGAAAAATTAATGAGAAAAAAAATCTGTGTGTTGTAAAACGCCAACATCCTGCTCTTAATGTAACTTTTTTTCCATTGACATTTTGAGCTCATAAGTCAATTGACTTTATAAAAGAAATTTCTGGCTGCAGTTTGTTTTGAATATTCTGATAACCTCATCTAAGAAATGGAAGCTTGCACATAGTTCTCTAAAGAGCCCGGGGAAAAGGAGACCTTATCTACATCAATGCCGCACAAGCAAAATATAAATAGGTTTGTTTTTAATTTGCATGCGATCATACGGGTTATTGGGGGAGCAGTGCTGCCATTAATATTTCTTATGTGATGTACGTCGAATTATGGCACGCTTCTCCAAGGTATTTTGCTTTGATATAAATAATCATTGAGCCCTCATCACATGCATCAAGCCCTTAGTGTTTCCCAACATAAACTAAACACATTTATTTTCTCATAAAAACCCCATTTGAAAGGCAAAATCAAGATTTATATGTATGTCTACATTTATTGTATCTGTTTGTGTATGAATTCTCATAGCCAAGCTTGTGGTACACCTGAAATACTACTACTACTACTACTAATAATAATAATAATAATAATTCTAATACATTTAAATGTTAGTTATTTTCTCAAAACACTTTAGTGTAACTCATTTCTAGTGTGTAGCAGTCCTTTGGTTTATGCCTAGCTACCATTTTGTAGCAGAACTCTCACTGTAACTGCAGTGGAAAGTTCCAGAGAGCCCCTACTCTTTGAGGTAAGAACTGTGGGCTCTATAATGGCTATGCTGGGCTGGGTATGCTGGGAGATCAGTTTGAACATCTTTTCTGAAAGACTCACATTTTTCAGTGGCCCCATCACTACACTGAGGAATGCATGTTTTTCCCCACTAGCCAAAGAGAACCACTCCCAGGAAGGATGTGGTTTCCCTGGGAGATCTCCCTTCTACTTACTAACCCAGCCCTGCCTCACTTTGCTTCAGCCATCAGGCAGGAGAGTGCCAAGGGGTGGAATGGCCGCAGGAATAAATCCTAGTGGATGGGCAGTTGAGCGTTTTGACCTCCTCCACACTCAAACCACGAGTGGCAGGAGTGCTAAGCTAATTACCTGGGTGCTCTGCGAAAGCGTTATCTCAGTCATTACACTGTCTTCCAGGGAACCGAAAAATGTGACACCGAGATGTGACAGCCGGCAAAGCGTCAAAGCCAGGCGTTTGTCTTGAGAGGGGAATGGCTCTCTGGAGCACAGTTTTAGATGTCAGTTTATTTAGATGTAGCACCACATGGCTGTCTGCTCACACTGCGTGAGTAGAAAGAACCTGTCTTCTCCTTGACAGCATGTTACATGCGATATAGTCTTCAACATTCCATACTGTTTCTTCCTGTACACCAGACAGTGGTTCCAATTTATTTTGCAGCGTCATCTAGCAAAACCAGTTATGGCATATCATACTTGTTTTTGCTGGGGTTTCTTTCCTTTTTCCCATGCACTTCCCTCTCTCTGTCTTTAAATGGAATCCCTAATGAGAAAAAGTATTGCTTGTCAGTAGTTGTAGTTTGAGAATGTGGCAGTCTCAGGTGTTGTGTGTTGGGTTGTTTTCTTCTCCCCTTCACTTTAACAACAACATTCACTCACTCATCAAAGCTTTCCACTACCAGTGAAGCCCCACCAGGGGGAAATTCCTTGCCAGTTATTGTTGAGGATGCCATGCTTATTATTTGATTCTTCCTGTTTATAAAATGTTGGTGACAATTACTCGGTAATTACTCTTGGTAAAGATTTCATTAGTCCATAATTTTGTTATTTGTTTTTACATATAAGTATAACAACACAGTTTTACATTTTCAGTGCATCATTTTGCATTTGTCAATATTGTACAATATAGGAGGAAAGGGAGAGCAATGCCCTGATTCTTCAACCTAAACTGGATTGCACTAAAATAAATGTATGTGCAAGGATATAGCTGCAACTTTTACTGCTGATGACTGTATACTCAAATCCCCATGGGGAATCGGACATAAGCGTCCAAAACAGTGAAACTCTTATAAAGCTTCAATCTCAAGTACAGCAACACTAGGTTTTTATGTATTTTAATCCAAGTAAATGTGCCCCCAGGTATATGCTTTCTGGCATTCCAGTAGAAATCTAAAAAAACTCACATTGCAACCCTTAGTAACTTGCTTTAATTATTCTTTTGAGCACAGCAAACTATCAAACACTCAGCAAGCGGTCTTAATTTAATTATTATTGACAGACACAGAAGGACAGTAAAAACCAGAGTCTTCCTACTCTTTAATTATATCATGCATGAACCCTATCTAAATGCATTTCTCATTGGTGATGTTAGTGACGGTGGCCAAGCCGGCTCTCCTGAAGGTCGGCTAACTGGAGATAGTGTGTGACACCTAGGAGTCACTTACCACCTTCAGACTTAAAATATGTCAGGGCTAGCATGCACTGCAAGTTTTTTATTTATTTATTTATTTATTATCAGAAAGAAATCTGATAAAGTCAGACTATTTTCATGTATTAACATATTTTAAAATGCTTTCTTTCAATGTTGCCAAATTGATGAAACATTTAAAGAGAATGTTACCATCTTGCATAATACCATTTGTAAAATTTTAAGTATGGTTACATGTCAGGCAACACTAAATTATTGAGAGGTGTTAGATAGGGATATCCATTGGTTCTGTTGGTAAAGTCTAACATACCATGAAAGTAAAAA
Organism: Albula goreensis; assembly: GCA_022829145.1. Lineage (NCBI taxonomy): Eukaryota > Metazoa > Chordata > Actinopteri > Albuliformes > Albulidae > Albula > Albula goreensis. The sequence continues at coordinate 24,400,830 of CM040754.1, read as the reverse complement.
TGATCTTAGTTGAGATAGACCTGATGTTTGAAGGTTTAGTTACACACCTGACCATGGGAAAACAAGAATGGCACAAAAAAACTAGGTACAGTGTGTGATTTACATGTATACAGTTTTCAGGAAGTACATTTACATAAAATGGCTGTTAACCTTCAATCACTCTGAAGGCTGCCTCTACCTGATTGGATCCAGCCAGATATGGTGAACATGTTCCCTATGTGAACATGTTAGCAAGTGAAATAATAATAATAATAAGAATTTAGATAGTTAGGTACTATGACTTAGAGCAGAGGTTTCAAATGGAAGTGCAATGCCTGTGGGTTTTTGTGATTTCCTTTCAATCAGCAGCTAATTTAGACCTTTGAAATAAGGTGTGTGGATCAATCAATGACTTATCTTAAGTACTGAGGGAAGTGCTGAAACACTGAACATCAACAGACACTGTGGCTCCCCAGCTCTGGATTCTGACACAAGTGGCTTAGAAACTAAGATATCTTTATAAGCTGACGACAAAATCTTCCCCTTAAACCTCCGATCTCCTCCCTTAATGCACTTCCTAAAAACTGTGACTAATATTCTGCCTTATCTGGGTTTTTCCTTAAGTTTCATCAGATAAGCAAAGATGTGTTTTTATGAAATTAAGCCACAGTAGAGTGCCATTTTGAAGAGTAGTAAAGTGCTGGAATGTGCTGGGAAACTCAACTGGTAAAGGTCACTTCAGAGTGCAGAGGCACTCTCACTTGAGTTTCCATACCTTTGCGGCTCTCTGTCACTTAAAGCACTTTTACTTGCAGGACTATATGAGTACATATAGTATTTATGTGTGTTGTTTGTTTTGCCTTTTATTTTGTTCATATGTAGGTGATTAGGTCAAGGTTGTGTCTTTAATGGTATGTCCCTAGTGTGTTCTCTATTGTTTTGTTTTCCTTTGATTTCCTCTTTCATATCTTTTCCTTTAACAGAAAAAGCTAAATGTAACCAGGATGCCTTTCCAATGATAACCTCTAACCAATAGGCCCGTGTCTGTGCTAATTGTACTTATGACAGAGCAAATCCAACAACAATGCTCTGAAGTACTTCTGCATGCATTTTCAAAGATAATTAAATTGTAGTGAGAAACACTGCTCCCTGTTTGCCTGACCTAATCCTTTAATGTTAAAGGGTTTGGAAGAAGTCCTTTTTGGTGCCACAGTCCTGTGCAACAAGAACTGATGCAAGCTGTGTTTTTGCTTCCTATCAACATAAAGCATCTGTGCTGGAGATTTGCAAATGACGAGGGAGAGGGAGGGTCAGTAACAAGGCTTTTGATGATGCATGTTGGCTTATTTTCTGCCTGACAGCCATACCTGGCTCTGTACACATACTATTGTAAAGGTCAAGGTGCTGTATGTACTTAAAGAGACAAATACCACAAAAAATGTGGTATTCATGTGGGCATAATGCAGTCATAGGATTCTACACAGAAATGCTATTTATGAGAAAAGGTAAATAAATGAAACAGACATCATCCTAAACTCAAAGGCTGAAATTTGTTGGGGGGCCTCAGCTCATCCACATGCATGCCATGCAGCTAATTCAGAGCACTTAGAATGCGGCAGCATCAAAGCTGAAGCACCCAATTAGGAACAAAAAGAAGATAGATGAACAAAGGGATTAATGAATATGTGAGGTGACCGGCTGGCCTGGAGCAGTGCTGGATGTCCAGTCTGCGGAACATGGCCAGGAATGCCAAACACTGGGGCGCTCCATCCTGGCTCACGCTCCTTTTCGCTCACCTCAACAGCAATCTCCAAAGGCTCCATTCATTATGGCCTGGAAAGGTCAGGGGGGTTTCAAAAATAAGTGTTTTGACCTTTTAATCGGCCAAAAAAAAGAACTGAATCACATTTGGCATTTATCTAACACAATTTCATCCCTGTCGCAATCCTTCCTTTGGATAATTTCACAGTAGTTCACCCTCCACTCCGACCCCCTCACATGCATAGGAAAGAAAAGCCATTATTTACTTATTTAGTATATTCTCTTATCCAGGATATTACTCAGCTTTCATTTTTACATGCTTTAGCTCAGGCACATTTTTACTTAAACCATGAAGATTAAACATTTTGCACAAGGTCACAACCACAGTGTGTCTTTCTGAGAATAAACAAACACCTAGTTACCCACCCACACACCCCATTCTTTAACTGCTTCATCACACCAGATTGATGTAGGTTATATAAACTCCCATGAACTCAAATTATTCATCGACATTAACCCTGACCTCCAAATAGTTCAGGTGTTTTCTTTTATAAACACTAAATTAATCCTTGCGTTGATTTTCGGTGTTTGTATTTCAGATTGGGTGGTGCATAGCTTGTGTGGACCCACACTTATACTGCCATAATGCCACCTGCAGTTCTTGTACATTAATATTTTATGGCTTCTGTATTAGTTTTACAAGTTCTTGTGCCTTTAAGGATGAAATGTTGATTGAATCCAGATAGTTTCTCTAAATATGACTTATTTTGTTTTCCTCCTAATATGAGTGCAATTAGTTGAACCGACTGAGGAGAAATTGAGTGAACTTCCCTGCTGCTGGAAGATAATGGGAGAGGAAAAAGGATATTGAAAACATGAGGTTTATTTAATGAACATTTCCCACATGTTGAGCAATTTGAAAGTAGCAGCAATTAGTTAATTCATCTTGATTGAAAAGAGAGCGGAGCTGGTGGATGCTGGGTGTAGGAGGCGGCCCGTGTGCTTACCTCTCGGCCCCAGGACTCCTCCTCTCTCATATTAGGAACGCCTGGACTCAGGAAGCCGGCCGCGTTTCTCGGAATGAGAGAGAGGTCTCTTTATGGCTATTTAATTAGGGGAAAGCTCTGTGACAGCGCCAGCACAGATTGTCTTTGCTCCCAGCCGCCTTGGAGATCAGTGGGAACTCAATTACAGGCTGCCATGCTTGTTAGTGAGAACAATGTCGGCACACGATTATAAGTTGTAATGATGTTATTTCCTCCACTTAGGTCTCGTTACTTCATCTTTTTTTCCCCAGGTTCTTTGGTTGAGAAAAGCAAATAGTATTTAACGATTACTTACCGTAGCAGTCCTGTACAAATACAGGAGTGAAATGAGTGAAACCTTTAAAGCTTCACTGTCTAAGGTTCATCATCAAAATTACAGTAACTTATTGACATCAGTTAGCCAGGATGTCACTCAGTTTCATACCATGGTAAAAGTATTGTGTAAGTAAAGTGAATCACAGTATGCTGAAAAGTATTGTACAACTAAATAGGCTTTTTCTAGCAGTATATTGGATTACGACACTTTTAAAAGTACTGTGGAACTAACCACAGCAGCTTTAAGCATGTTGTATAATGAACAACAGTGCTACTGTCCATGAGTATTATTGTATTCATTATAGCAAATAATTATAATAATAATTATTATTCTTCTACAGCTTGCCAATGGTAACATAAGAACAGTTTTTTTCTGTATTGACTTATGATGTTAAATTCATGGTGAAAGTTGAAAGTCACAATTGATGCTTGCCTTTAGAGTAACTAGAATTTAAAGTAAAGTATCTCAGTGAAAATAAAACATAATTATTCTTATAACTAGCTTGCTAGCTTAATTCACTTTAATTCATAGTTATGTCTAGTTATTTCATCAACTGATAACAATTGATTTTCTCAAATATTTTTAGCAATACTACTAAAGCATACTGAATACTTTGTTCTTAGTTACATGATAAATTAATTTATAATGATACATTCTCCACAGTTTCTGTATCAGTTAATCATTGGTTTAGCTTTGAGCTGAGTTTAGTTGAGTTACTGTCGCTGAATGTGTGTTGCGATCAGACCTGTATGGGCCTTGAGTAGATCTGTCTCATGCTCCATAACAGCAGTCCATTTTGGGGCTGGGACGGGACAGGGGGATTTGGGGTTGCACATCACACCACTGTGAGCCTATAAAAAAATCCACATTGCTCATTGGGAAGAAAATGTGTTCTGTCTTTCCCACCGCAGAGCTGCACCTGCATTTCCAACAATAGGGTGCCGTTTCAATCAACCGGCTGTTTGTGTGCAAAGAGGTATAATTACCCTTAAAAAAAACCGTATGCTTTTTAAAAAGTGTTTTCTTTATTATATTATAATGAGTACTGCAGTTTTATCACCTCTAAATGAATAAACTCTAATGTGGCACGGAATGGCTCCCTGTGGCTACATATATCAGGGTACTATTGATATTTCATTGTTTGCCTTGTAAACAATTTTCAAAGCTAACACACACCCTCTGTCATTTAGAACAATCTAAGAAGAGTTTGGAGTGACTCAGCAAGGGAGATCATTGCATCTAATGGAGAGAAAGAAACTCTTGTATTAAAAGAGCAAAAATCATTACGTTGAGCACAAGTGAGTACCTGTGTGCTGAAAATAGAAATCATAAATTACATCTGCTTGGTGAATGTACTTTCTCGCTCTTAAAAACTGGAGTCCCGAGGGGTGCAGAATGAATTTCACTTATTTAAGCTTTGATTATTATCTTTTGTTTCAGTATCTAGCTTTCAAATCGATAGATGGTCTTCGGTTCCAATTCTGTTTTTTCCCAAAAGGTCCTGCTTTCCACTGACACATCTCCACTGTGAAATGTGCCGCTTCTGTCTGGCCCTGCTGATGATGATGCGGTTTGATAGCATTGCTCATTAGATCTTTATCAATGGTTCTCCAGCACAAGTGTGGAGATGCTGAGACAAACCTATCATATTCAAGCGATGAGCAGGGTTGTTATTTGTGCGGGTGATTTATTATCCCCTCCATGGCAGTGTTATTAGTGAACATAGTGGGGGGAGCAGGCAATCTAATGAGAAATATCAATGTATCCTCATGTTCCTGTCTGCAGTGGCAGTCTGCGATCCATCTCGTTGACACTCACCTAGTTAACATTTTTATCAGAGCGGCGAAATTTTTGTCATTTTTCAACAGGAGTGAGTATGAGTTTGCACCTCAGGTGTAGATAAATTACCAAGATAAAGAACCCATTGCACACTTCTTTGTGCAAACAATGAGCAAATGGGCTGGAAATATAACTCTTTGTGTCCGTAAATTGGAGCTTCCTTTCAGGAAACAGGAAGTAAAATCATAGGCCAGTGGGGTAGGAGCTTCCTCAGTGTACATCAGGTCAATAATATTAAACATTTCATATCTAAATGCTCACTGTGTGAATTTGCTCTCTAACGGGAAAAGACCTGGAATCCTGTGTTACCAAGGGATACAAAGCCCCCATGCAAAAATCATTCAGCAGAGGAGAATGTGGCAGATCACATGGCACTTGTAAGTAACAAAGGGTGTTTTATGATTATATGTATATATGGTAGTATGTTGGTAATCGCAGTATCTGTCTCTGAAACATACAGTATGATTTTGAACCTTAACAACGTGCTTTTACAGCCTTTGCAATGCATAGCTACCCTGTGAAAGCCCAGTCCTTGAATAAACATTCATTTCATTCACACATTTCTGGAAAAAAACTAAAACAAAAAACAAAAATAAAAAAAAACAGCTAAAGTCACAAAACCTAATAGTGAGACCAGCAGGTCAGCAAAAGTGACCATTTCTACACTTGGTTTTATTTAGTTGTTTATTTGTTTGTATGTTTTACATTTTTTGTCTCAAATTGAAAACTCTAGAGTGAAAATCAATGGCTCCCTGAACACCTTTTGAGTGAGGCTCTGTCACTAATTCAATCTGGAACACCGGGTGGCTGAGCCATGTGTTACGTATTGATTTTTTAATGCTGGTTCCTGATATACACATCACTCCTCTTTCTTTGTTTTAAGTGTCTCACTTCTCCACTGCTCCCTGAGATTCACGTCTTCCCCCTTGTTCTAAGACAGAGAGAGTGTCTCAGCAATATAGCTAGTCTCTTACAGGAGCCTGGCTCCTTTGGATTGCTGCAACCTGCTATCGAGAGCATTTGACTTGTGATGGAATCGCTAATTATTCAAATGACTGCATAACACATCGAGCTCGTTTAGCCAAGCATATGGAATGGCAAATTGAGATGGCTCCCAGTCGCAGACACCCGCGCCTACCTCCTCCACATGGCAGTCCTATCCAGTCGTAGGAAGACCGAGATGCAAACAGACTGCCCGGTACAAACAGACACCTTTCAGACTCGCACATTTGTCAGCAATGGTGCGCAGAGGCTTTGGCTGAAACACGATTTGAATATCATCAGCAGTGGAGTAACGGCTAAGCGCGGCATGGAGTCAGAGACCGACATTTTGCATCTTGTTTGGAATGCAGATTAGCGTGAGACAAACAGGCAGTGTGGCTACGATCTCTTTCCCAGTGCCTTAAGCAGTCAGGGCGGTCCACCAGCAGCCCCCTCTCATTCTATCCAACCCCTCATGGAGGAGTCTCATTTTCTAGCCAGGAACCTTAGGCACTATCATACTTCTGATTATGCGGCAAATTTTTTTTTTAGAAATGTTGAACTTTTATTTTTATCCTCCCCAATCTTTGAATTAGGAATTCTTATAAAAATCAACATGTGCTGTCTAATTATTTTACACAAATACAGAAACATGTCTTCTGTTATTCATTTCTGTTATTCATGTTTAGCTATCAGTTGGGTGAGAGGTGGCTCTAACATCTGTCAACCTGATTTCATCTCTCAGTCAAAAGGCTCTGAAAATCTTAAGCACATGTACTGTGGGCTGCTGCAGATGGATTTTTAGTGAGCTAATCCAAGTGAAACAGCCTTCACCCTCTCCCATGTGTCTTCCCAGAGAACCCTTCTGGGCTACAGTCCAGTCTGGACTGTCACTTCTGACCAGGACGTTGTTCCCCTGACACCAGAAGAGAGCTGTGTTTTTTTCACTCCTCCTCCTCTTTCTTCTTCTTCTTCTTCTTCTTCTTCACAATGCTGGAATCAATGTGCCGCACAGTTTCCAGTGCTGTACGTGCACAGTGAGATGCTGGTCTCTGCTGCCATGGAGACACAGACGTAAGCAGACATAGGAGTAGCGAGGCCCAGGATGACTGTGTGTGATGACGATGCTGCTCTTTACCCAGGCAGCAGTGGCAGCACCAGTACGCCAGCAGTACACCTTCAGTTCCCTAAAACAAATGCTGGGTTCAACATAATGCTACTCCTTTCAGAATTAAGTCAATGAAGGCAATGAATAAAGCTAATAAAATCAAAAAGTGATCCATAATAAAAAAAAACATCAATTACTGGCTTAAAAGCATGAATTAGTGTATATTTATAATTTACATACATTACAAATACAAGCAGTAAAGCTGTTGACAGTGGAAAGAGGGTCATTTCATTTATGACATTGCATCACCTGATCTTCAACAGACTTACCCTTAAATTATTTGGGATGCCATGGAGCATATGGATGGGCCTTTGGGGGTTTTGCAGCTTTTGTCATTAATGGCCTTTCACTTAAAAGATAAGTGATGTATATACTATAATTTCCTATATGAGGTAGTTCCTGGTGTAACTGTGGATTTTAAAAGTTTTATTCATATTCTGTGCAATGCTGTAGATGAAATGAGACCTGTAGAAATGGCCGGCTCACAACTCCCAAGCACAGTCTACTCAGAGAAGAGATGTTCTCAAGAATGCACACCAGCACAGTTCATTTATAATAAATCCGTTTTATTGTCCTGGCGTAATGTTACTGTTAAGGGCCAGCTCAGCAGTCAGTAACCTTAATTGCATCAGTCGTCCTCCGATCTTCACCAGCCATTGGCGGGATTTTGGATTTTAATTATAATGACATGGTGTTTTCCTTTCATTCATCACATAAATGGCATGCAAATCAGATATCAGGGGATTTTTTGTCATTGTTGTTTTCAAATGCCAGAACAGCCCAGAAAACTGTCCTGGCTGTGCTTGCATGCAACACTAAACGCTCTGAATTGTTGGGTCATTATTGCTATTTGTACAGCCTACCACTGGGGTAGGTTTCCTGATCAAATGGTGTAATCAACTACTCTCAGGCCAGCGACTACACTTTTCACAAGGAGAAATTTTAGTTTAACAAATCTATGTTGCCACAGAATCCATTATAAGTTATGGCACAAGTAAAAGCATATACATATAAAAACATGGACAGTGCCCTTACAAACAGCAATGAATGCATGCACACGCACACACACACACACACACACACACACACACACACACACACACACACACACACACACACACACACACAAATTTACACTCAAGGTTGCACCTCCATGGCCTGCTCCTCAATGCAATTTCAATACATGAAGTATCATGTCACTATCAGAAACGTTTGTCTGTGGTAGAGAGAAAGCAGACGTCTTTACATATTGTGATTGTGTTAGAAGCACGGCCTTATTGAAAGTGGCAGGCTCCAACAAAGAGGGGTAGAGTGGGTGATGGCGGATAACCTTTACAGAAATCATGTCTGATTTACTTCAGCCACATCCACTGCGCGGGTTGCCTGGGGAGCGGTAAATGACGCATCCCCAGATTGCTGCTCTGAGAAGTACCTGCTGGGAAAATGTAATTTGATTCCACAAAATCCTTGGGCCGGGAAGTAAAATCACAAGCCATTCTGTGACCATCACTCCATCACCCTCTTTTCAGTTGCACATTTTTTCCTCCTCAGAAACCTCTACATAAAATTCATTCATTATATTCTGTGAAGACTAGGACACATTTAAACAACATGGACTATATACCTGAATAAATAAATAAATAAATAAATAATAAATAGATAAATAAATAAATAAATAAATAAACAAGTCCTGCTTTTAATTTCTATAGGGAGTCCTGACTGTTTAAAAATGTGTCGTCTTTGTGGATCTGTACAACAAATGACTTAGCCACAGGAAGCTTGGTAGATGCATCTTATGACTGAACAATGTCTTTTTTTGTCCCAATAGGCTTTATAATGGGCATAAAAAACACAAATTTCAAAGGGGCTGAACTGTACTGTATTGCCAGAGAAACCATTTTCTTTCCTTGTAGCTTCTCAGCTGTCCTGCGTCCTTGCTTATACTCATGTGGTTTAATTATAAGCGTGTTATGCAAATGCAAGTTACAGAGTCAAACAAACACAATCAGAGTCAGAGTAGGGGAATGAGGCTGAACTCTTTATAAATAGTTCTATGCTGTATTGCAAACCAGGCTCTATTTTAATACCAAACCAATGACGGAATGCTTTGGAAAGAGCATGTTTCCTTAAGTAAATAAGTTTTACCTTAATCAATCACTGTTTATTTCAAAATGGTATGACATCAGTTTCACACAGGTAAATAGTGGCAGTTATGTGGCTATACAAATTGCCTTTGAGGTGAGATAAGATGTGATGATAAATCCACTGTGCTCTAAAAAGAGTGTATTTTCTGATTTCGTGTGTATGTGTTTGTTTTACACAACACTGATGACTGATTCACTGAGCTAAATGTTAGTTCTCCATCTCTTCCATGTCATACATGTCAGTTTGCGCTAGCATAGCCTTTTGTGCCTGATAGAAATCCAGTGCCGACTTAATGTGTTTAAATCCTGAAAGCTGCTATGTGCAAAGTGTTCTCATCTGATGGAGGAAAAAAAGGACTGTGAAAAACCTTAAATTGAGCACCTGCTGAGAAGAAATCTAATGTGAAAGAATATTCTAATTGCATGACTTTTGACATCCCTTCTGCAAAGCACAGCGTTTCTCCAGCACCTAATTTAGAGATTACGGGCATTCACTTCCATTTGCATACTGTACCTGCGGGTTGGTGAGGTTCGGCACAGTGTGTCAGTGCTTTTGATCAATCTTTGAAATGGAAAGGTGAACCAGATGTCTGCATTTCTGAACTACCTGGAGATAAGTGCATTTTTAAAACTTCTTTTGCCCAGCCGTCATTGTTAGAACAAATAATTGCCCTAATACTTACTCTCTCAATGGGTGTAATTAAAGCCGTTTAAGAGTTTAAACTGCAGAGGCAGGAGTGCTGGAGAGTTCCTCTTCAGGAGACTTAATATAAGGTTATGAGAGCAAGTAAGGAGCTAAAGCCTTTATCAGATTTCCATTAGAATCCTACTGAAATATAAATTTAATGTGCAGGAAGCATAATTAAAGTTTCATCTTTATATGAATGTTAGAGGTGCTATCTCAGTTCACTTAATTCCAGACATTTTTGAAAAGTTATTTTTTTTATGGAGCAAATTATATTGGTTTTAAATGTTTAGGCCTTAAATTGGCTGAATTAACAAATGCTATAACGTATTTGGTCCCACAATTAAATTACACTAGTTTTAGGGTGGATTCAGTCCAAACAGCAAAGCCAAAGCCATTGAGACTCGCTGTCTGTGATGAACATGAGTGAAGTCACAGAATTCACTACAGATGGAAGCAATCTAGGTTGCTACCATTTATTCACTTGTGATTTTTTAAAACACTTGTTTGTCCACAATTTTACCCTTCTGGCCTTTTAACATGAGAAACCCATAACAATGATCCATCCGTGCCTGTTTACTGACTTACCTGACACAATATAAATTATGAATGTTTTTGTTTTGTACATTGTTTTTGAAGAATAAAGGGTTTATTGTTGTAAAAAGACAAAGTGCTATTTTCATTCAAATGGACTTTAAGGTCTCTTTATGGTCATGTGCAATTCAGTTTAAAAAATATTTTATAATACAACATATTTGTATGTTATATTTTACTGGAAACTAGAAAATGTGTCCTTCGGAATGTGTTCCTTCAATTTCATAACAGAGTCCCATATGCCCTTAAAGAGACAAACGTCTGTTTCGATTGTACTTTATTTGTGCTTAAAGAGACTAAGTACATTTGATTTAATCTTGCCCAAGGTAAATTACAGGCATTAGTTTCAAGCATACTTTCACTTTGTAAAATTATTTATATGCATGCGAAGAACATAATCAAGCTTAATTCTCATATTGATGATTAATGTAGACACAAATGTTTAATGTTTCACAAGTAGAATAACACATTAATTGTGGCATTGAGGTAATACTAACTGACAGATCAAATTGACTTTCTAGAGCAAAACATGCCCATCAAGGAGGACTGTGAATGAATCCGGGGAGAGTTTTCTCTCCCTCCTGTTAATATCTCCTGTGGACACACACATTTAAAAGGTGACGCTATCAAAGAGGACGGAATCTTATTACCAATAAAGTCCAATGAATTTGCATATTAATTAGTCACTATCAGATCTTGCGTTGTTATCGCAAGATGACAGAATTAATCAGCCATTAAAGAGTGTAATTAAAAAAACAGTCAAGGGTTAGGGAATGTCCTATGCATTGTTAATGATGTTAACCAGCCACCTGTCATGAACCGCAGAGCTGGAAGATCATTTGGGGGAAGGACACTGAGGTGTAAAGGATGCCAGTGCCCTCTCAGAAATCCATTGATGTGTCCAGTCAAAGTAAGGCATTTATTCAAGGCCTGTCAGGACTGCGCAGATAATTAAACATGGAGTTTTTCTGATGAATGCCTGTTTGCTTGTGCTAGTTTGGTAAATGTTTTAATGTTCCTTTAGTCAGTTTTCCTAACTGATTTTGTATCATCCTTAATATAAATGAAAAGGTAGTCTCTTCAATCCACTGATTTTGCATGTGTTGATAAGTATCACAGTTTAGTGTCCTTTTTGTCTTTGTAGGTGCTTAACATTTTCAGTATTTTATTTTAAAGACAAGGTAGAGTTTCAGAGATATGAGTCAAATAAATCATTTAGAACATGCTGTAGATTAATTGGAGTCAAATGTGATATTCTTCCCACCAGTGTTATGCAGGATTATTCTTCTCCACTATAAATTAGGTATGAGCTGAATTGATTGAACTATATCCCTTTTTCTCATCTTAACAAGGACTTAAAAAGAACTAGAACATATAATTTTTTATTTAGTGCACAATGTTAAGGACAATATTCTTTAAGATGAAATGGGGGCATGAAAGTTCAGATCTACATCTGCGCATCTACATTTAAAAAAGCAAGAGGAAAGACATAAAACCAGCAATCAAAATATTGGGCTTTGTTTAGCCTTAAAAGATTGATGTTCTGGGCTTAATTGATAATAACCATGAATAAGTTAATGCACTTAATGGCTGGGATTCTTGCCTGTCGCTCTTGCCATGTGATGGAATGCAGTATTAGTGTTGTCACCGTGGATCGGGATCCTGAGGGGTCTCAGCTTTTTCAGAGAGGAGCATGTTTTTATTCTGTATACTCCCTAAAGTTCCTCCCAAACTTTGCCATCTGCTGAAAAAGACACGCACACACAAACGGAGTCCGCTTCTCAGTCGTAGATGGATTATTTGTATTATTCTTGCAATGATTGCAGTGAATGCACCATCTGCTACATTTTCCATTAGTATTTTGTTCCCTTTAGCTGTGATTTGTACTGGATTTTAGCATATATTAGTTTGTAAGTGGGTGTCTCTTTAATAGTTAAATTCACATGAATGTGGAATAGGCATATGCTTTTATTCAAAAACCATTTTCTCATTATTAAACATTTTTATGTTCCCATGTTCATATTCAGAGTGACTGTGCAGGTCCTCATGGGCGGGTACATCAAATGAATACCAGAGCAGCAAAAAGAACAACATACACAGTTCAGCGAATACACCATAAATAAGTATTAAGTACATATAGTTTCCAACAATCATCTTCATCATTTGTTTTGATACTTTTCTCCACCTGCACTGTAAATAGCCCTCACTTCCAATTGTACATCTGGGAATAAATACATACAAATAGCTCTTCAGTTGTTGGTTTGGCCTTGCTAATATGGGTGTCTCTTCAGATAACAGTACAGATTTGGCCCATCCAATTGGCATTAAAAAAACCAACTGAAGAATTAGCAGGAGAACATAGGTGGGTACAAACAGGCATTATTTTCATTATGAGGAAGAAACTGCTGGACTGGGACAATGAGGTCATGGTGACAGTGAATAAGCACTAAGGTTCTCTGCAGTCTGTGAGATCAATTCAACTCATAAGTATTTACCATGATAAAGCTTATAAAATTAATATTCAGTTCCTCTTTCAACAAGCTATTGCCATTATGAAAGGGATGGAAAATATATAATATTTATTTGGACAGTTTTCCTCACATAGACCCTAGCCTAATATCTTTTGTTTGTTGGTCCAGTTGTAAAGAACTGCTCTGCTTAAAACAAATCCTGATAATGGACCACTCAAATACTCCAGTATAATCTCGGAGGAACTGGCCTAGAAACGTAGCTTTGTATCAAGATCAAATTGCCAGTACAAAAACAGTGATTCTTTCACTCTCACTTCCTCATTGACTGAAAAGGCTCTGAGAGCAATCGGTTTGGTCAGTATGGATACTCAGTGAATCAATATCAATACAGAATATCGACATTAACTGAGGCCGATGTGAAGAGACTCTCTGTTATGAGATTTCTCTAAAGAAAGTAATCCCGCTCTCTGCAGCGTACGATTGTGACTACAAAATCAATGGCACTTAATAACTAAACAACCTCCTCTAAATGTACCCATTGATGTTCTGACATGTCTTATTTGAGACAGGGGGTTTTGGTGGCACTCCTCACTAACAGTATAACAACTGTGTAGTCCCTGCTTCAGTGCGTCCCTCCCTTCGGTCATTGTGAAAGGCTTGAAGAGGAAACGAGCCCTCTGCAGACGGTGATGTCATGATGTCAGGACATGAGCTCAGGACCTGGGCCTTGAGTGAGCCAGTCATTTCTCTTTCAGCTTTGTGATTCCTGTAGTTAAGGTTTTATTTGCTACTCAGCAACAGTGGATGCATTTGGTCTGGAAAGTTTTGAAACTATGAGACATATGACGGTTTTATTTCAATTAATTACTGAATTGAATATTAAATGCTCAGCTATTTTGTATTATTTAATGTACTCTTTATTTTACATGGAATGATCCCAATAAGGTTCAATGTCTGTTTTACAAGGACATCCTGGCCAAAACAGCAACCAATATGCATGGATAAAAAGTAAGCATAGCATTGCATAACACAAGAAAAAAACATCAATACTTGAATGTACTTCACTATTAAACTATATAACAAGTACAATAAGTGTATAGATTCTCCTATATACTATGTTTAAAACAATGTAAGGGGGTGGCACAGTCAAATAAGAGTGTTGTGTAACTGGTTCAATGACTATGGAACATAGTATTTCAATGCATTCTTTCCAAAAACAGTGCAGGTTCAAGAAATGCTAAACAATACCAACTCCTGGTGTTGAAATTATTAGCTGAGCTCACCTATATTATGGCTTCATAGATAAAAATGTACCAGTGGCTCTACCTACAGCTGTTGAAGGAGGACCATCCACCTTCCAGATATGAATAACAATGGTGGATATGAGTAAACATTTCTCACAACCCAAAAATGCTTGATAGACTTAATCAATCAAAATGTAGCAAAATCCATTTGTGAGCATGTGCAAGATATCTCAAAATTAAAAACAAAACAATGGAAGTGTTGAGGAGTTTAGCATAATTAATCTGCACTCAATTCCACCATGGGGAGATAGAGAAGAGAGCACTTAACAGCCAGAGAAAATTCACCAGATTATAGGGTTTAAACAAACAATGTTTAAACAGAGATATGAAAATGAAACTATGGAACAAAAGAATCTGTATGCATTTGAAATGAAACCCAGGGACACTTTGTTCAGCCCTGCGCGTGTGACAGGAATCCTTCTCTGAAATGAGTTCTGCGGTATGTGTATATTTTAGAGAGAGAAAAAATACATTAAAACCGCCCCCACATCCTTGAGCGAATATTGAGAGGGCATGCTTTCCAACATCTAATATACTAAGCGCAACACTGTCACCCACACACAGTGAAAGGTTGCTGAAAAACACTGAGGGGTTGAAATGATATAATGATTCCTAATGGGGGTACTGGAGGGCGGAGCATCAAGTCGTGTTTGAATTTTATCCACAGTCAGATTAAAACATGGTGATTATCTTGTAGATGTTGATAAGTTTAAACATTACTATTCAAAACATCCAATTACTGAAATGAAGACCGATTGTAATCACTAATTGAAAGGATTACAGTCAAGGTTTTAGACTGCAATAGACTATCTCTATTAATTCATATTTTTATTTAACAACACCAGTTTTTACAACGTGGACAGTATCTGACATGTGTTTATTTCAGTGGTATAGGCCTTTGGGTGGGTTACAGCGTAAGATTCACTGAGCTACGGCTGGAGCAAGGCACCGACTTGCCCAGCCTTGCTGGAGATGATAGGGGTTAAGTTCATTGGACTCATCGTTCTCTAATGGCCACTCCCGGTCAGGAGGGGCACCTGCAATGACACAAACTGAGTGTATGCTTTTTTCATCAACTTCCAAAAACACAGGCCGTGTGTGAGTTCTGATGTGGCTACAGTGTGGGAAGAAGAGATTGTTATGTGAATCAGAGGTGTCATGTGCCTAAGACTCTCGTCCAATTACCTGCAGGATGCTTGCTGCAGTGAAGCAGCAACTTCGGTCAAATGAGGGAAAAATTGGAAAAATAGAAAGTTATTTTGCTCAAATAAATATTTGCTATAAGCAAGCATATAATGGAAATGGAAGTTACTGGACTTACTTGGAAAGGAAATGCTCCCTCATTTACTTCATGAACAGAATAGCTGTATCAAACATCAGTGTTTGGATTAGGATCATTTTGCAGCTACACACTACGGCAGGATGTCACATTTTGACAAAAAGTCAAAATGAGTCAAGTGGGTTTTTCAATTCAGACCAATTGCTGTTCTTTTGGGTGGACAAATTTTTTGTCATGTCAACAGCTTTGCTCTACATTTCTATACCACTACACTGCTATTGACAATGTATTTGGTTCCTGAAGGAAGTAAGAAAGAAAGTAATTAAAGAAATAAGTAGCTGCATTTAAAAGTTTGGCTTTTCAGTGTTTGGCCATCTGTGAGTGGGACTCTCAACGACAGTTCACAACTGGACTCCTCTGGTCACAGGTGTGTAGAGTTTCCACTCACGTCTGATTGCCATAACTCTCCTGTAGAACTGTGTGGCTGATTTTCCTGTATCATAGAAAACAGATGTTCACTGCCATTTTGGGTAATGTATATGCTTGAGGTACTGCTGCAGGTGGCACGGCAGAAACTCAAGAGGCCCAACTGACAATACCAATCGACATCGCTTTCATTACGCTTTCAACAATATTATCATTGTTAGCCATTTCCTGTGATCGCGGTTAATCAGACAGCTGTTCCCTTTATGAACTAAAACAGAGCCTCTGTTAGCATGGTGCTTTTATTTTCTGGCTGTGTAGTAATATGTGTACTTCACCTTTAAATCTGTCTGGAGTCAAGAGTTGATTAGGAAGTTGAGACCATGCATGTGCCTCTATCAGTAAATAAGCCTAGAGCACAACATATTTTTATTTGTAAGCTCCATTTGAAGTGTGCTATTAATTGCTTAATTAGCTAGTATTGTATTTTTCTCATGCATTAATATTTAATGTGCTTGGCACAATTGCTTTATGGCATATTAATACACATTTTTATTTTTATGGAATTCTTTTTTTCTGGTTGATTTTCAACCCTGAATACATTCTGACATGACTCATTTTGATACTTACCAAGACTGGCCTTAATTAAACTATCCCTCAGAACCATAACCACACTGCAGATAAACTAGAGAAAGGGCAAAATAAGTGTGTTATGAAGAATGTTTGGATATTTTTACACCTAGACTTTTGTATCTACTCAATAAACCATTGGCTTTGGAATTCATAAAGGAGTTTAAAATTCTGCACACCTTTTTCTGTTTGGTTTTAGGTATTTTCAAAACCTTTTGATCATCACTACTTGAAGCAATGTCATGTACAACTTTTTGCCAGTTCTTGTACAGAATCTATAAAAAAGTCCATTAAAATGTTAGCAATAGACTGCTTATCTGCAGATAAATTCCTTTCTACCTTTGGTTAAAGCTATAGTGTTACTTAACCTGTGTCATTGTTGAATTTCTAAAAACTCTCTTTATCTACCCAACTAATTTCCCCCTCCCTCACAGTTGATTGACCTTTACATTCGATTAAATATTCTCTTTTATTCCCTAGCCACGCTTTTCCTAGGCTGTACATTTACATTTAGGCTTTTAGCCCCTGTTATCCAGAGTAACTTCCATATGGTGCATACAGTTCATTTATACAGCCAGATACTTACTGAAGCAATTCAAGGTAAGCATCTTCCTTCAGGGTAAAATTGCAGTGCCCTATCTTGGAATCAAACTAGCAAACTCCAAGCCCAGTATTCTAAAAAAATAGGTACAAAAAAAAAATAGATACATAAATGCTAAATAAACAAAAATAATATAATACAGAAATGTTATATATTATTTTTCCTTGACTCTCTCTGGTCAAAACTACAAAATGACAAGTTCTATCTCTACAATAACCATCATATATAATAATACACATAATATATAATTATGACATATAATAGTATATAATAATGACATGTCACACACATTGCTCTACTTTGTGAGTAATTATACATAAACTTCAAAATGAAATGTAGTAAAACACATTTTCACAGAAATCTAAGAGACAGTATGTCAGGGTCTTTTCAGTAAGATGAGCAATTTTCTTCTATTTCTCTCCAATTTTCTCCTAATTCTGACTGTCCAATTGTATCCATTTGTTTGCGCTCATCACTGAGACCCCCACTGTCAATTTGTAAGAGGGTGCAGACAAGCATGCACTCTCCTCAGAGACGTGAGATGTCAGCAGTAGGCTCTGTGCATGCCACAGTCATTCAGCCAGTGCCTGGCACCACACACATTCTGCAGGCAGACTGTGGGGGCATTGTTGGCCAGAGGGGGTTGCTGGTGCAGGGTGAGACACCGACTGAAATTCCACCATCCCCTGACGATTTTACAGCCAATTAAGTGTGGCCCTGCAGGACCGTAAGCCACAGTCAGCTGTGGTACGTTTCTTATATGAAAGACCATGAGGCCGATTGAACAGTGCCCTAACGGATGATAACATTATGCGTACACGCCATTTTAGTTGTCAGTGTATATTAAGACAATAATACACAATAACATGTTATGTACTGTGTTGCTAGAATACATCATGACAGTAACCCATATATAGCTTTGTTGTAAGTGACATAATGCATTATGAAGCATTACATTAAGGCATCAAATCCCAAAGGTGCATGTTGAGAAATACATGGCATAAGGCATGCAGGCATGTCTTGTATTCATTGGAAAACCATTTCCCAAATGATTACTTATTTCTGCGTCTTTGACATTCAACTTCATACAATAAACTTACATTTAATCCTCATAAGAATACCACTGCATTGAATACTGTACTCTGCTAGATGGAATATAATGGAAAGGGACCCTCTTCAATATGCAAAGTAGGAGTATTTGAATCTAAGGTCTTCTGTCAAGGGTAACCTGAATTTGTCAAACCTATTTGTGTAAAGCAGTGCCATCTGTAAACCAGTGATAGTAGCTCAATTTACAGTTACCTGGTAAAAATGCCTCTTTAAAGGCGCATGTAATTCAATCACAACAGAGTTTTAGGGCTGGTTTCCTGGACAAGGATTTGTCCTAGACCTGGACTAAAATGTTTTCCAATGGAGATATTCATTAAAATATTCTTTTAGTCTCAAACTAGAATTATTCTATGTTTAGGAAGCCAGCCCTGAGTCTTTTTGCAGCCATATATGGTTCTGTTTTAGATTGAAAAAAATCTAGTTTATTAAAATAATCAGAATCAAGTTTATTAAAAAAATACCCATAGAAGCTTATATTGTCATTTTGAAGTTTGTTCTGATGAATCGCATATTCCCTGAAAGAGGTCGAGTTCACTTGATTGAATCCCAGCCTTAGTTATTCATATCATAATAACTATAATTGGAATCAGTATTTCATAATACAAAATGCACAGAAAAGAAATACAAATTACTCCACTTCCTGATCTATTTGTGATTAGCTAGATAAACAGTAATTTATTTAAACAGATTTAAGCCTGTCAAAACATGTCCAAATATTAATCAAACCTTAACACGTTCAAAGAGTGCACTCTTAGCTGTTACTCAGCTTAGTGAAGAAACTGATCAATGGTCAGAGAGAAGCCTTTTCATATTTCCATTTTCACATAATTGCTACGCTAACTTATTTTATAGTGATGTTTAATTTAGAAATGTCAGTTTCATACATATTTATGAAGTGCTGTAGCTTCTCTATTAATGGTACAAAAGGTGTACAGGCTATGTTTTTGAATTTCAAAATGACCTTTCAGCTCCGTGTTCAGAAATTGAGAGAATAACTTCACTCATGTTGAAAAGCAGAGCGGAAATAGTGATTAAAACCATTGCCTGAAAAGTGTCTCCTCCATACACCAGCTCCAGGATGCTTCAGCCCATCTCAATCCACAGCACATTATTTATGTGGTTAAAAAGAAGGCTTTAGTGAGAACTGTGCAGACATTTTACAGTTTATTTCTTTTCAATGTTGTTGTTCATACACATTTCATTATGCCAATGTAGATTACGCAGAGGTCCACCACTGCGGTCAGTCTCTCTTAAATTGTACTTAGTTTTGAAGTTTATCTATTTTTATATACACCAACTGTATGTTTAATTCAAGATTTATCCTCAACTTGGACCCACAATTAAATGCAAGAGTTTAAAATTGTTTTTCATGGTTTGGTGGGTTCAGTTGTTACCGAAGTGAACCAACCGAACTGTGTTTGTCACATGGGACAAACATTGATTGACTCCAGGCTATGGTCTTTCATTGAGTTTGTTGGAATATGGTAGCATGTGGTGGCTGTCAAAGATGTTATATTACACTGAATCTCTCTGGGAGCTGAATTTTAAATACTTCAGCATGTGAGGATTGTTTTGAGCTTGATCAGTCTTCACCATTGTTTTTGCAGCACCTGCCCAAATCCCATCTGTTCAATTTATTGTAAGCACAAATAATTGAAGAGTAGGCTGTGGTTTAGGTTGAAGGTCGCTCACTAAAGATTACGCATGCAAGTGAAAGTGGTCTTATTTCGCTTATGAGATTAATTTTAATATATCCACGGATGCACACTGCTCTTATCCCACAAACTGTCATCTGTTTGGACAGCTGGTGTTTATGCGTGTTTCTGTCATGTCAACTATCAGAGCATGTCATTGCAAAATTTAAAGCAAACTCAAAACACCAATATTCACGGATATACCTAGGCCATTGCCTCAATATGCAATTAACTCTTGCGTATTTTTTAATTAGTGGGAAATTGTGGAAAACTCTTAAGTTGAATGGTGAGGCCTAATCATAGACTACCTGTGTTACACAGTCAAGATATCTGAATAGAGCCAGTTAGAAGGGCATTGAATTGGAGACCTTAGAAGTTTTGATTAACTGAAATTGGGGCAAATCTGATTAAATTGGTAAATTGGTATGCCAAAGTTGTGTTGAATTTAATTATTCTCTGCCAGCCATCATTTAAAACTGGAGCTAGAAAGACTTAAAATACATCTCAGCTTCATACATGGGCAATTAAAAACAATACAAACAAAAAAATCTGAAGCCCTACTGGTATACACAGTACATACTGATGATTAATCTAAAATTACAGACATTTTACATGATATTTTAAACAATCTGTGAGAAAATAAAAATGTGTCAGAAAAACAAGTTTAAAGGGGGGAGGGAAAACTGGCATGTTTTTTTTTTTTTTTAATTTTGGAACCAACGGGGGAATTTTATAATGTGACCTCTTGAAATTGATGTGTTGCTCAAACTCAAAATAAATGGGAAGACAATCAGGGAAAAGTTTGTGCCAGCTTGGATCAAGGAAACATTCATGCAGCCAGCATTGAGATCCGGCTGTAGAACAGAGGATTCATTCCCAAGCGGTTACGGCCATGACCCACTAAATGAGCAAACACATTTTCTGTGACCCATCCAATATTAAAATGAAACCTGAAATGCATTCAGCTGTGGAATTCAACAGTTTTTAAATGTGGAAAAGACCCATTCATTGCTAGCTTTAAACTCACGCTCCAACCCATGTATCTATCTGCACTAACTGTAAAGTGCACTTTTCTTAGTCAACAGCTTTTCCACTTTATCTGAAATCGACACACATGTTCATTTTTGCCATTTTAGACATTCATAGTATTTTTTTTTGCTTTTTTCTTGCTAAAACTTTTGAAATCCAGACTGTAAATCTTATGGCGCATGGGTTCATTCGTTATGTCTCAGCCACTCTTCAATACAGGAATATCAGAGGAAACTGGAGGCAAGTCCTCAAGTGTAAGTCATCAAGGGGCGAGTCATCAAGGGGGAGGTGTATTTGAGAGCTCAGGAGGCCTTGCATGCGGCTTATTTATGTGCCAGGAGAAGCGTAGAAGCGAACGGCAGCCATGGCTCAATTAGTGTTCTCACGGCTGTCCAGATCGGACCGGTCCCAGGCTCCGCTGAGCGCCTCCTCCCCGTGGGGGGGCAGCTGGTGCGGTGTGTAATTACTCTTCATCGCCAGAGAAGGCGGCCGGACACTGTGACATGCAGCAGATTGCCCACCTGTCTGCAGAGGGGCCCTGTCACACCACTGGGTCACTTGTGGGACTGCTTTCCCCATTCCAATCCTCCACCCCCCTCCCCCATCCCTCTCTCATGAAGCTGGATCCCAGCCAACACCCCGAGGCACAAGCGACCACAACTCCTAATCAGACTGGGAGGCAATGGTTTACAACAATGTTTTTCTAACTGTATATTATATAGTGTAAAGTATATATTAAACGATCTTTAATCTTATGTTATATTAAACATCTTATTGTTAGCTGACACATTTTGTCAAAAAAGAAGAACTTCACAAAATTTGAATAGCAACTTTGGCCAATCAAGCTACATGAGTAGTATAACCTGCCATTTGAAAAAAAAACAAAACATTTGGCTCATTACGTATAAACATTTCTGCATTTTCTCCCTCTTTGTAATGATTAAAAGTGAATACCTACCTAAATGAGAAGGGACGGATTAATTCTAAACCCATTGCCCCCATCTTGAAAGAGTTTTTCCAAGTGGACTAATTTGCTGTCCATCTTTATAATCTAGTTCTTCAGCGGGCTGCATTAACTGTGAGCACAAGTGACAGAATGTCGAAAGGAGAAAACATTGCTTTGACACGCAGGATGACTTTGTGAAATTATGGAGTCTGTGAGGCACAAAATAAGCTAAAGGAGAGATGATAGGGGTGAGAGCGGGCGGAGTAAAGGACAGAGCCATGAAGGTGTCTCCTTTCGTAAAGGTCACACCTTGTTCATCTGTCAGCATGTTGGTTCTCTCAGATCTCACATTTCAATGCGCTGAAATCCGGCAGTGCTTCAATGCTCCTCTCAAAATGAAATCCCCTATTAGACCTCTGTGTTTCTTCAAATTAAATCCAAGGACACAATTATTCTCTGACAGCTAGCCACAAGGATTTGGATTTTGCTGTGGATATTCAGTCTTATTCACATTTAGGATGTGTTCATAAAAAAAGTTGAAATCCACTGAAAGAATTTGATATTTCATCTGTATCAAAATGAATTAGCTGACATTCTATCTGAGAAGGTAAGCTAATGTAAGTACATAGGCATGACTTACCAGTGAAAAAGGCCTTATTTAAAAAGCAGGTTCCAACCATCCAGGTCCATATAAGTGCTCCACATCTTCTTTGTAAAAATTACATTTGTATTGTGCACAGCCCATCAGTGCTCTGTTTGCGAAATGTACATGCTATCCATTGGTATAGCTGTATTGTTTCCATTAAGACCATTCACATGTACCTTCAAAAAGGTGCAATGAGTTCTAGACGGAGTTTCAGAGCACTGGGGCCATAGCCTACAGGAGCAAACCAGAGAAAAGACCCCACAAATACACTAGGCATCAGGGTTTTTCATAATAATGTACATTCAAACTGTTATTTTGCAACTATATACCATAATTTAAATGAAATGTCAGCTATTATAGTACACTCCATATAATATTTCTAGTTGACCGATAACAAAAAATGTTTCATCCATACTACAGGCTCAAAAACTAAACTGCTGTAATATAGAAAAGCAACTGGACCTTCTAGGGTTAAACCACTCCCAGGTGACAGATGTAATTGATTGATTACATATCAGGGATCATAGGGAACCAAGATCAGAAAAGTGACCAGAGTACAAAAAAGATGTACTTGGTATAAATAATGACACAGAAGTGCAGTCCCTGTACAAAAGAATAATGTGCATTAGATACATTCCATATCCAGCACTTGTTCTGTCATCACAAGATATTTAGTCTTCAGAGAGACTGTACTCATACACGCGTGACATGCACACATGCTACATACAACATAATTGAAATGGTGATAATTGTCATAGGTTTCAGTGTGTCAAAGGGGAACACTCAAATCATTCATCTTTTAAAGCATGCTGTTTTAATCATGGGGGCTTTTATGAAAAAGGGAATGTGGAAAAAGACATAAATTAATAAAGTGGCTGGAGGTTTCCAGATTCTGTTTGATGACATTTAATTGAGGCATTGAATTAGTTGAACACCGCGTGCTCACTTTGGTGGGAGTCGACACCCAAAATGGAAGCTTTGGAGAGACTTGAAATGATGATGGTCATTAAAACAGTAATTAGCATAAACCATAATTAGACAATTATCTGATAAGTATGCCCAATAAAATGGTGTAAAATAGTCTTGTAAAATAGTGTTCACATTATATTATGAATTAATAATATACATTGATGCCTTACTACTACTACTAACAACAACAACAACAACAACAACAACAACAACAATAAAATAATAATAATCATATAAATTGAAAATTGTTTTACTGGGCTTACATATCAGATAATTATCTAATTATGTTTAATGACAATTATAGTTTTAATGACTATCATCATTTCTTACAGGGGTGTACCACTAGTCGCAGTGGTCAAACTACAGCTTAATCCCTTGGATAATTGTTGCCTTGTTTATTTAAAACCAGGTTGTGTCAGTTTTAAACATGTATAATACAACATGTGCATGGTTGCATGTCAAATTGCTCTGAAGTGAACATTTGTAATGCACATGTATGGGTTTTCAAATAAATGATGCACTAGTTATTCAGTATAATGGAACATTTCTGTCATTGCATCACAAAATTTTATAAACCAAACAGAATGCCTGTGGCATTTTGAGGTTCCTTCTCTCATCACATGATGTAGATGTGTATTTTATATAGATTAGAAGTCTTCTGTGAATGAACAATTTCAGTGAATATTGTTCCAGATTAAAAAGTTAGTGTGCAACAACCCTTGTAGTCTCTTGTACCTTCTTGTACTTTTGACTTTCTTTTGTCATATTTTCTTTTTCCTGAGTTTTTTTTTTTTTGTGGCAGATTGCAGTAAGAGACATGGGATTAGGGACGCGTTTCTGTCGATCCATGTGGAAACAGGTGGTGAGCATACATCAGGGAGCGTAGTAAACGAACTATCAGCTCCACAAAGCTGCTGTTAAACCTCTCAGACGGCACTTTTTTACCAAACAGCTTCACATATACAAGTACCGTCTCTTTAAAACGAGCAAGTCCCTTCCTCTCACTCTCTATCACATATGTATACATTTTAAAACATTTCAAGCATTTAAAAAAAAAAAAAAAAAAATTAAAAATACGGTAGATTTTGTAGAAGGTGGAATTGGACATCTGCTTCACTGTCTAATTATAAGATAATGTGTTCTCTGGGGTTTTAAAATTTTGATACATATCAACATGAATACACAAAGAAAGTATAATCAAACTATATAGTTTAACTTAAGTTTAGTTGAGAATAATTTGTCATTAGACAAGTTTCAGCTCAGAATTGGGAGTGAAAGGTTTTTAAGCACAGTTGATCCTGAGTATCGAATGTACATCTTTAATCAAAAGCTCATCCATCCTACACCGGTGAAAAGGCGAAGAGCCATGTCAATCAGTCACATTCTCTGTGAGTGACAGCCAGGTTTTTAGTGCACAGCCTGGCTCAAACGTATTAAAAGCTGCTCATTTGGGAACCTGGAGCAATCGCAATGTCACCCACAGGTCAGAAATTTAACCTCGACAGGACAGACCTGAAGAGCTCCAGTTATCTCAGGGTGGGGAAGAAGTGAGTAATTCAGAGGTCATGACCCATGCTTATGACCTTTAACCCCCTGGCCATTACTTAATGATATCATGTCCTCCTTGGCTTATGGGGTCCTGCCCTGTATATGGTATGGCACATTGTCACCATGGCAGAAAATGGGGTTACAGGAGGGTTAATCAAGTCCAATTCACTTTCTACTCTGTGTGATTTTACCAGCTTGACATTGTGGGAGAACTTAACTCTCTGTATGTGTATAATGGCTAAGACAACCAGAAACTGGGGAAAAGTTTCTGAAAGTTTCCACACTGGAGACAAAAAAAGTCTTAAGATTTGTATGGAGCGGTCAAAATGCAGGAGAAAATACAACGCTCATTTAATGTGCAGAAATATATCGCAATCATAAGCTCAAAGCCCTGCCAGTGTGCATGTCTTCTGCTGGGTGTGCTCTCCAGTTTCATGTTCAGATTATGATGTAAGATTTATGGTTTGGTCCCTGCACAGAGGCAGTTCTGGTTTAACAAACTGAAGACCTCCTTCTCACTGGAGGTTCATTAGAAACATTTCAGCTTGTCATTCACTTGCTCCTTGTTGCCCATTGGTTCACGCTGTTACAGTTACGCTGTTACGATCTAATTAATAAGCCTGAAATGGTCTCCAATCATATCATATAACTGTACAGTACTTTGATGTAAGTATTCATTGGAATGTGCAATTTACATGTGTTCTGATCTAAAACAAGCCTGAGTCTGATCTCTCCATCCAGACCCACCCCTCTCTGAGGTATCCAGGGTAACAAGGGACTATGGGATATGCTCAGTCCATATTTTCTTTACTGCCTAATGAGTCTGCATTACATCCCCACTCAGACTTAATCAGAGCACCAGGGACCTGATGTATATTACAAAGCTGTCCTAAAAAGTGCCTCTGAAATCCTTCATTTTTATTTATTTATTTTATTTTTTGGTGGTTGGGCAGGGGGATTAGTAGTCAGCTACTGAAATGTGTAATGCTGGAAGTCATGAGAGAAAGGGGAGGCAATCTGTTCATTTTTTGGTCCCAGAAATCTCAGTTTCCTCTTTTGGGGTTACTGGGGTTGTAGCGCCAGCAGGCAAGTGCTGTCAGAGAGATGGAGGAACTTTGTGAGCTTGGCTCAGATCAGAAATTTAATTTAAAAAAACCGCACCAAATTCTGTGTATTTCACTGTACATGTAATGAAATATACAATTCACAAGAAACACAAGAATTCCTGTGTGCACAGGTTAGTTTTTTGGGCCGGTTTTTTTTCTCATAAGGATCAGCCTGTGGCATATTTCAAAGTGCAGATGTTGTAGAACAGCTTTTTATTTCATATTTATTTTATTTTTACTTTTATTTTATATTCTTACTCATTTTGTTTTTAGCATTTGTAATTCTGCTGTTTTCCGTATGAATTGTCAGTTATACACAAGTTGTACACATTTGTTATGGTGGCAGAGAATGATACATTAGTAACACTCTCATTAGTATTACTAGCAGCATTATATGCTGTTTCAACTATAGCAGAACCTCAGTAAGGTTTACTGAAGGAATATGAACTTGGAGGCCCCATTCTAAATATGCTTCATTAATAATTTGCAAAAACGTAATAACAAAATCTGGAAAATAAGTGTTCATTTACCCAAAGATTGATTGTAGAAACCCCTTTTTATGAGGCAAATGATAACAGCTTGTGTATCAATATTCTAGTAACTGCAAATGCAAGGTCTTCATATACTAAATGCATGTTGCCTGGTACATAGGCTATCACGTAGACTGCTGTTACAACCAGTATCAGCTTCATATTTTCATATTCTTAGAAGTTAATGTAATACTGACCATTATAATGTGGAGTGAAATGCAGTACAAGAATTATGACTAAAATGTCTATTATTTTCTAAAATGTTAACTTTCTTAATCACTATTGTTGTGAGCATAAAGGCTGGTTTCATTAAACAGCATGTTCTCTTAAAGAGGTTGTTCATGTGTTTGATTGAATCCTGGCTGTAGTGAATAAATGAGTTTGTGTTCGGAGGTGTGTGTGCGTGCGTGTGTGTGTGTGTATGTGTGTGCATGTGTGTGGGTGTGCATGCCCTCACGTGTGTGCGTGTATGTGTGTCAGGTGAAGATGGGGTGCCTGAAATGTGTCATCTACGAGAGAGATCGATCAAAACAAGCAATATAGGTCTGCAGAGAGCAGAAAGAGAAGTCAATGAATGCAGTGGGCCGAGCACATGCCAATATCTCCCTTCCATACACACCCCTCAGGGACCAGCTCTGAGGCTCACGCTAACATTCACTGCAAAGCCTCATTTCTCACATACCAAGAAGAAAATATTTTCTGTCCAACAATATATGTAACATCTTTGTCAGTGCCAATTAAATTCAATATCTGCAGTGGTTTTACATGTGTGTTGTAAATTATAAATGTGACTTCTTACCACTCAGTTAGTGTTATTGTTGTTTGCTTGTGGGTGTTTTTCCTTAGCATATTGTCCCTTTCTAGATTTTTTTTGTTGTTGCTTAGATCAGAATAATTAAATTCCTCCTGTTTCCTGGTCAGGCCTTGTGACCTGGTCCAGCGGGCCTCTTGCTTGCTCTGCCGTGCCCTGGTGAGCCAGTAGGGCCCTGCCGTCACTACTATTTCTGAGAGTGGGTACGGATGGGCCGTCGCTGGGGATGGAACTACGTCCCTGACAGTTAATCTCGCTGACAGTCAATCTCTGTGGTTGTCTCTCCTTGGACATCCCGCGCCTGCTCGCTCTGTGGGACCGCCAGACCTTTCAGAGAACCTTTTTTTATCCATTTCAGATAATCTAAATGTTTACATGCTCAGTCAGGTGAAGTATGTCAGTCACTAGACAAACTGGGAGGAAGGAACAGGGGATGCAGGGGAAAAATAGCGACTCTGGACAGCATGTGTCCTCACACACCTTATGCACTGCTTTGAGTTTATGTCCTCAGGTACATGACCTCATTATGTTTTATGAACAATGTGCTTAAGGCTAACTTGTTGATTTGAAACATGATGCACTGAGCATTATAAGAGCCTACCTTATTAATGTAGAAAATGCCCTGCAAATTTAAATATCATCTTTTTTCCTCTATTGGCTATAGATATGAGTTGTGGACAAAATAATGGAACCTTAATTTAAAAATGTATATCTAATAAGGATTCAGTCTGTCCTTTGCCTTCAGGGCCACTTCAATGCTGTTATACAAGATTTGAAATCTAAAATTAGAGAAGTCTCCAGAGGTGTATATATATACTCTGTGCCCTGTGTTCCCATTAGGGTTCAAATGATGTTCAGATCTGGTGGCTGTAGAGGCCATAGTAGGTGTTTTAGTTCACCCTGGTGTTCATGAAAACACTCTTTTACCAGCTAAGCTAAATGTATGGGGCCCTATTGTCTTGGAATATGGAAATATGGAAGCAATTTGTGCACAATAAATGGCTTTGCATTCCTTGGCTGTACTTCCACCAAGCACAGTAGTTCTTAAACCCATTTGATTGCTATCCACTCCTTAACAGATCTGCTACAATGTATACAGCAAAAAACAGACAATGCAGGTTGAAGGCTTCTTTCTGCCTTCTCCAGACATACAGTGAAGCTGTTTTGTGATGGTTGCAATGTATATTTTTTGTTGTGAAAGGGCAACAGTGGTTCAATTTTGTCATTTTTGAGGCTGCGGCTTTGTGTTTTTAAACTGCTACCCTGTTAATATTGTCTATATCTGCTGACAAGATTATAAACGATGACTACAGATTCCCTTTCCTGATGCAGTTTGTCCTTGCTTGGCGTATTCTGTTATGATTTTAGACAAGGCTTCAAGGTTGACATATTAAATTACTTTGCAATTTTGGTGAATGATGCACCTGAAATTTGGGAACCAACAATTTTCACCTCAAATTTGGTCACATAGAAAAGTGAAGATTTTAAAATATCTGATCGCAGAGAATATCGGTAATTAGTACTAATGTTAATATGAAACACGTGTAGACTACTACTGTTTTATTATTATTATTAATGTGTCCATTACTTTGTTTACACCTGTATGTCTGTGAATGTGGTTAGATTCAACAAATGGTTTGTATTGTTTTCATTGTTTGTATTCTCCCCCTGTGTTGTAGAGGACTGTGGAGCTCTGTGGCAGATGTATACCCTTGGGCTTGAGAGATCTGTGGCATTGCTTTGGGTTGATTGCCCTTGCTCAGCTGGACCTGCTTTACAAGCCTGTACAGTGACATGCCCATGCCTCTAACTTCTCTGAAAAAACATAGCAATGTGTGACTCACACACCATTGCACCTAGGCCTACAGATGAATGCTGATCAAAGAGAACCTGCTGTCACGTCCACCTTTGATCATAATTTCATTTTCATTGGTTACAGTTAAATAATAACATTACAATTAATAACACAAATAAAGGACAGCTTATAGAGTGTTAATTGAGTAGCTGAAATGTACTGGTGATTGCAATTATATTTGTGGCGTGATAGTTTAGATAATCAGCTTATGGACTACTCCTGCTTGTTCCTAAAGTCGAATGTAGGACGCCTTTAGAAAGAACATCTGTGACTAACCACACAGGAGTTCTCAGACAATGTCAATGGAAAATGTCTAGGACAAGACAGGGAGACAGTTTCTCCAAGTAATGCTATCTTAGTGTACAAAGCCTTTCCAAATCACCCAGGCTCTGTCCTACCTCATAAAGGCCAAGGACTTTTTTATCGAGCTTCAGCTAATTAGACTCATGTAAATATTTCTGCCACAGCAGATTGTGATAGGCAATTATGTGTAGATTAAAAGGTATAGCACACACAGAAATCAGAAGAATATCCAGTGGCTGATTCAGTGTGTTGACTATAAAATGAAGAGAAAAAATGTGAAGAGGAGCGTTCTCAAAGATATTCTCCACAAGGATGCCCGCCCCCCACCCAACATTTCATAGCGATACGGTGTTACACTGTGGTTTTTCTGTGGTTCAGTGTTTATTAATACATGTTTTAACCTTTATTTAGCCAGCAAGGTCATCTGGGATCCCTTGATCTTTTGCAGTGACAATATGGCGGAAAATGGGGGGTTGCTGCAGTTTGATACATTAACAGCAGGGTTAACATCCAGTCTGCCTACTTTTAACAACTTCATATGGCAGTGATTTAATATTTTAATATAATAAATACCAATAACATTAAATATTTATTTCATGTAGTCAATATAAATATTTAAATGTGGATGTCAAAGGGATTTAGTGTGGCTCACCTTCACTGTCATCAATGTGTAGAACCCACCAGAATGATGCACTGAATCCAATACCCTCACCACATGTCAGCTGACTTCAGGAGGGTTTAATTCATCCTTAATTTAGCTAATGATGATTAGAAAGCCAGTTTGGGAATTTTGCCAGGAACCAAGGGAATGCCTCAATGATTTTTGATGAGTACCAAGTTGGGTCCTTAATGACTGCACTGAGTCAGGAGCTTGGTTTAAAGTTTCATCTGAAGCACATGGCATCTGATACAAAACATGGGCATGTGTCTCCCATCCCTGCCCAAAGGCAGTGGATTGCATTCAATCCAGAAGTAAGAGCATCCCCTACTGGCCAACGGAGTTAGTCCTACTACAAAATGAGCTCAGTCAAATATAGCCTCAACTGTTAGGCCAGCAAAGGATGGTGTTAAGCAAGGAAAGGCTACAGGATGGTGTTAATACAGGATGGTTGCTGAGGGCAGTAAGATTCTATGACACTACTGAAAACTGAGTGCTCACAAATTAATTGTGTATACATGTAACTACTGTTGTGTATGTTGAGTCCCTGGATAAATTCAGTTTAGTTCTCTGTAAGGTTTTCTTTGAGTGTCCAAAAATAACATAACTGGTATCTGCTCTCATGCTGCATATAGCCGATATTGTACAAGGCTATACAGCCACAGGTTTCAGTGCATTATCTTCTCTGCAAGAATACTTGCACATCTTAATGCATGTGATTGTAAATTAAATTTACAACATTTGAATTTGCTGTGTCTTTTTGGGATCATAGACTTGTGATTTAAAATGAACTTGCAATTTTTTTCCATCATAATTATTAAGTGACCTCCAATGTCACATTTTAAAGCTGCTAGAATAAGTCAAGGTCATAATGTCAAGAGCCAGATAACAAAGCTTTCCGTCTTTCACTCGAGTCTTGTGCTAAATGTCAAGAAGATCCAAAAACCCATTATGTTCCTTGGTTACATATTTATATCTTTAATAAGGCCATGGATTAATACTTGAATGTGCACCACAGGGAATTTGTACATCCTTGGGGTTTTTTTTTCCACCGAACGTGAACTGACAGTGTGACCACAGCTCTCTGATATATCGTGAGCTGACTATCTGTAGCAACCTCACGTATGACTGTAACGTGCAAAGCAGGAGGACTGGCATCAGTATTCAGGGGAGGAGTCTTATAAATACACCAGTCTGACATGGGTGACAGGAACAATGTTGGCAACAGCATGGATACCGTTTCTGTGTGCTTGTTGGAGTGGTTAGTCAAAGCATGAGTCGCTGTTTGAAATACAGAGGTTGCAAGATCCCTTCTGAGGAAGACTTCCAGCTTCCCACATGTTTGTATGTCTGAGTGAGCATAACGGCCTCTGTTCACACTCATGATGAGGCAAGAGAGAGCCTCCTGGGGACCGCATTTCATGATTCCTCAGTGGCCGTATTCATGACTATGGATAAAGAGTACTGTTTGGGCTGCACATGTGGGGATGCAATTATGCTGCTGGTGAAGAGATACAGCAGAGAAAGATTCTGCTTTGTTCCTGAACTACTGATGTTTGTGTGTGCAGTGTGTCTCTGTGTCTGTTGGTATCTTCTAGAATAGAGGTCCCCTTTTTTCAGAAAAGCTGCTTGCTGGTTTGATTATTTCATAGTTTTGGTCATGATTTCGTTGAATGTGCTACAGGCTCACAGCTGAACATAATAAGAGAGAAGGTTTCAGACAAAAGATTTTGAATGGCCTTATATTTGTAACACTCAATGCTTTTAGGAACATAAAAAAGTTGTGTGGAGGCATTATTGAAAGATGTACATAGTTAAGAATCTCCATTGACTTATGTAGGCTTTTTATAGCTATATTTATTCATTGTTTACATTTGGGGTGACTATCTATGAATTTTAGATGTTGATTGACCACAGAGTCATAGCATAGCTATTTTTATGTTTTTTTTTCAGGGAGTGTTGCACAGATATCACTAAGAAAAAAAAATACATCAACATCAGCAGTGTTATGTATTCTTGTGTTTTGAATATAATGGATAATTTGTAGTTTTACATAACAATTAACATAAAAATCTTAAACAGTTTTTTTCATACTTATTGCTCCTTTTCATTGTTATGTAATGATCACAAGTACAATATGAAGGTTCATTATTAATATATTTTAAGGCTGTTATGTAATGCTTATGGAAAGCATTATGCACACTTTATAAAGCTTTAATGGATTCATATGGACTGATCATGAATGTGTTATGACTGTGTTATAAATGCATTATAAGGGTGTAGTTAATATAAATCTAACAGCTAGCCTCGATGGGTGGGGTTTGCTAGTATTTGATAAGCCAGTTTATGGTAGCTATAGTTATTAAGGCCCTGGAATGCCACAGGGTGTACAGTTGCAAATTAAAGGCTTGTGTGACTGTCTAGTTAACTACACTTCAGTACTTAAATTGTAAATTAAGTGTTTTACCAAAAAACAAAGGAGAGGTCTTTTTGTAGAAAGGTTTGTGTATTTTACACAAGAATCATTGGCAGTCTCTTTTTATTTATTTGGTTATTTTTGTTTTTGTGTATTCCACTCAGGACAAAGAAATACAAGAATGCTTGTTTCTGTAATTGAAGATATATTCCACTGTAGGGGTTGCTGGCATTCTGACACTCTCACAGCTATAGTCCTTTTCAATGGATAGACTGCCATAAGAGTAATGACCCGTTCAGCCTCTGCATTGCACATTTTTTTCTTTGAGACACACTGAGCAAAGTAATGTTGTGTACTGCAGCTTCATCATGATGACAAGAGATTATCCTAGCCAGGTGACTTGAAGATTCAACACAAATGTGAAAAAATTGTCCTTGAAACATATGTTGAGTGGAATCATTTAAACTGAGCAAATCATCCAACATTTATTTTCATTCAGTTACAATATGTTTTATTTCATGATTAATGTGCACTGTGTGAATCATCGCTTTGCTGTACCAGTGGTGTCTATGATTGTTAATGTCCTTATGACTTTGTAGGGGAAATGATTGCTCATGAAGGAGACTTTGTGAGCTCTCAAAGGTTTGGAGTAATAATGTGTTGACTGTAATTCTTGACTCCTAATTAATCACACCTGATATTTCAGGTTACATGTTATGTCATGTTATGTTATGTTACAAGTCTGTATGGGAGGGAATGAGAGACAGTGTTTCTTATCTGTTCCAACATCATGATGCAGCCCGTCCCCAGATTACAAACTAGATCTAAGTCTGTCTTTAGGTCTAAATTTGTAAGGAAGTCGGAACAGATACATACGGGTCATATTTAGCGTTAGTTAGCCAAATGTTTGTCTTAGTAAATAGTATATATTTTACCTTTCTATGCATATAAAACACTTCAGAAACTAAATGCCAAATGCACTAAAACATCTTAAACATAATAATACAGTACATAATAATAATAATAATAATAATAAAATAAAAACAGTACGGTTAAAAAACATCAAACTTAACACACACACCATGATCCAATTCAAATGGACCCAGCTGATGAACTGCTGCAGCCATGAAATGTTTTCATGAGCCTCACAAAGTAATGTGTACGTTCGTTATTATGAACCATTGTATTTAACTCAAATTTTTAATATGATAGGCTTTATGGCAGTCCGTTTGCAAGTATGAGTTGTAACCCGGAGACTCGTCTGTATAAATTTTACATGTTCATTTTTGTTATTTTTGAGTTTGATACATAAATAGAAAGCTTACATCGGAGGTTGTGTGCTATCAATATTTTATGGACAAAAACCTGGTAATGCCAACAGTTTTGTTGAGGTAATGTAAAGTGCGGTAGTACTGAAAAAGTGATTTTTATGATGAACTAAAATGGAAGTTTGTTTTTTGTTTCTGTTTTTTTGTTAGATGACAATATGTGTAGTCAACACAAATTCATGTTTCTTTTGTTATACCAAAGTGAAAGCAAAGTGAAATGTTGAAAATTTTTATCATTTTTATCATAGAGAGAGAAGGTCACAAAGACAACATTAAGTGTGTAAGGCAGAGCGTTGTAAATCTCTTGATGGGCTCTCTTTTTCCCTGGCGCTGAGGGTGGGGTGGTAGAGACTCATGGGGCACTGGGATTGTGTTGGAGATGTTTATGTGAACTGATGGAGTCTGATGAGAGAACGTCACAGCAGTAGCTCAGTCTCGACTAGAGACCGCTCGCCCCCTCATTGCGTCCCAATCGGACGTCCCCGCTGTTTGTGCTGTGACCTCGGGAGATCCCATCTGCCCCAACCACCCCCACTGCCCCCTGCAGACCACATGTCCTTAAATAACTGCCCGGGTATTGACGGCTCAGGTCCTGGGGGGTGGGTAGGTGGCAGGACCCTCTGTGGGGAATATCTCTATGAGTGTCAGGATACTCAACCCATTCCTCAAAGCACAATATATTCTTACAAGACAGTGCCCAGTCCCTCGTTCATTTCCTTTGTTCAAAAAAAAAACAAACAAAACAGAAAAACAAATTTAAAAAAAGCTATTGGCAGAAAAGCATGGAATGCATTGAAAAAATGGGCAAACATTACACAGACTCAGCTCTTGAAGACCATTTAGGAAAACACTGTAGTCAAATAATGCACTCCTAATGCTTTCACAGTAATTAAGAAAAGCTCTGAAAAGTATTATGTGTGCTGTCATTTTCATGTTATTCTTTGTTAGTTTGTTTGCCTGTGCCTTGTGGAATTTTTATGACATTGCCTGTCTGTCTACCCACCCCTCCCTCCTTCTCTGTCTCTCTGTCTCTCTCTCTCTCTCTCTCTCCCTCTGTCTCTCTTTCTCTCTCTCTCTTTCTCAGGCTTTGGCAGCACATTTCAAACAGCTCATGCATTAAACAAATAACTTCATGAAATACTGTAAGAGGAAATATTGTGGTGGAGTGTCAGCAATTTGCTTTTTTGTTTTTCTCTTCAGGTACAGAAAAAGGCACCCGATTTCCCAAACAGTCCTTCCCTACAGGGGCCTATGTAACCTGACATTACACAAACAACTTGCAAAAGATGACAAAAGGAAGTGTGATACTGATGCAACTAAAAGAACCCCCTGTTGTTCTGGCATTGTGCTTGCATGTGGTTTTCAATGAGCGTACCACTTGGCTGAGAGTACTGTGATCACTGGTTTTGCCTTAGTCTCTACAGGTAGAGTGTTGATTGGTGGGGGCAAAATATACAGTTTCTTGGCTAATCTAGAAAAAGGGGAATACAGGTACAGGTGCTGCTAACACATTACATAGTTTTCTGTTTAGTTCTGTCAGTGATTAACACAAATATGTCCCTCTTATAAGCATTGTTCAAACAAATAGGTTTTATTTTTAAGGATATACCCCCTAACAGCATTTCACATTTATCCAGAAGAGCAGCAATTTCTATCCACTTGTCTCTTACATCCTTACATTTTTCCAGGGCTGCAGCCGATCCCCAAAATCTTGTTGTTTTTTTTTCGTACTTTAGGACTTCAGAGGTTTGCAGACTGACATCTGTCAGCCTTTTGGCTGCTGATCTCAGCCAACCCCAGATTAGGTTTTGTCCTTAATTCAATTTGGCCTTTGCTATGATACTGCTCAGATGTGTTTGAAGTTCAATAACAACTGTATTGTGTTTCTAGTTGCCAGTCCCACATCTGTCCATTGAAAGGACTCAGGGGATTGAGTAGGGTAGGGAGAAAATCAGAAGATGAAATATTAAAAAAGGAAAAAGAAAAGTAAAGATTTCAATCATCTTCAAATGGTACTCAGTTTAGAATATTTTTTTAAATGACATATATTGACATTAATATATATATAAGACAGTTGTGATATGTTAATACATATGTCATAGATTACAATGCATAATATTATTTCTAATAATACATCTAACATTTTTACATGTTACATGATTCTGAGATGAACCAGTGCTTTTAGCAACAATGCCATGCTGGAGACAGCATCTCTTCAGTTTTGCAGCTGCCTAATCAATTTTCACACTGATACGTGCATTGTGCAAATTCCCACATTCCCACAAGTTAAAACCACAGCCTCCATACATATGGATTGGTGTTGGGAATGGGCACTGTGGGGACTCAGGGATATTCATGTGTGTTACCACCAGCTCCAGAAACACGACCGGGAGGATGAGGATCGGCCAGAGAAGTGGAGAACAGAGGAGCAGATGTCGACAGAAGCCAGCACTCTGAGGGACCTCTTCAACTGACCCTGCCAGGCAAGAGCAGCAATGGTGCACCAATCAAAAGTAACAGTGTTCAGAGAGCTCTTTTGCTCTATATTGAGAGGGTCCTTGAGAGGGATTAATTTTAGTTTTTAATTTTATTTATTTCAATTTTAGTTTGTTTTGTTTTTTTCTTACACTGTAGGAGTATGCACACAGCTCCCCTGGTGAAACTTGACTGAAGTTGAAGTCCACCACGACACAAACAGTAGCAACAGCAAATAAATGGTTCCTGCAAGCTGTAGTTTCCACAGGTCTGGAGAATGGTTGTTGTGGGGGGGGGGGGATGAGGCGGGGACATCTGAGCTGCACTCTAGGTGAGCCTTGATATGATATATTAAATTTCTCATTATTACCTGTACATGTGGTGGATGCCTCTTTGTGAGTTCTGCTCTTCTAATTTACATTCACACCCTGTCGTTTTATTGTCCTCCTGAACACCGAGGTTTCGTTATGTTCCTCGGGGGCTGAATCCAGTGGGTTTTCATTTCAAGCGGAATTGGATGATATGACAAGGGAACTGTAACTGTTTCAATTACTTTCCAATATTCTCTGAGTAGCTGAGTACTCTCTGAATATGATACGTTCCAATATATATCCCGGTGTCAAGATACTGTACAGGATTTGAAAGGTGATGTGAAATATTTATACTGTCATTGTGATGTTTTGGCCATACACACACACACACACACACACACACACACACACACACACACACACACACACACACACACACACACACATATATATATGATCAGCTCAGTCATCCACAATCAGATCTCACTGCTATGAAATATCCCATCCCTTCATGAAAAAATGTGAAATGTGATAATATCATATTAGAAAGGATTTTGGTTATGCTTCAGCACTTGGAAACCAGGGACATTTACCATTTACCTTTGGGAGGATGTCACAGTAAGCCTTAGTTTGGACATAAATAATTCTGTGAAGCCTCCGTCAAAACTCATTGTCAAGACATTGATTATGGTCATTGGATTCCTGGGAGCATTGTTTAAATATTTGCAGACTTTATTTGATTGTATGTTAATTGTTATGTATCTCATAGGACATTGAGATGATTGAGTGTTAAACTGAAAAATGTTAGTTAACATTACTCAGACCACTAATACAGTATACTCAACTCTGGCTAAGCACACATTGGTTAATAGCACACTGCAATGCTGCTTCTGTTTAAATGCAATTGTTTCATATGGCACATGTTTCATATGCTCCTCTTCAGCACGCTTCATTTATCTGCACAATCTGGACTAAAACAAGGTGTTGGCTCTCACTCTTTCAATGTGAAATATTTTAGAGAACTTACACAGGTTCTTTCCCCATGGCCGGTCCATACAAGCCTATCAGCTTTGAAGTCAGGGGTGGCAAATAAATGTAAACACAAGCATAATTCCTCCAGCATGTAATGTGTTTGTGTTCTCCCTGAAAGCTGCATAAGCAGTGGAAACAAACTCTAACAAAACACTTACCTTGGCAACGCATATTAAAGTCTTGAAAAGAACAGAGGGTAAAAATGAGACACCTTTTGCCTGTAATTTGGAACTAAAGCACACTATTGTATCCACGAAAAAAAAAAGACAAGATCATGGATGAAAGGAAAAATAATTCAAACTAAGAAGTGAACACACAATTTGCTTAACGTTGGCTGTTGTTTATTGTTGCTTTTATTATGCTGTTTGTAAATGATGATGATTGTCTGATGGTTCCATGCAGAATAATTTCTTCATTTAGCATTTTCATTTTGCATAATGCCAACTGAATCAATAAGCATTTGATTTCATCATTCATATGATGTTGCACTTCATGTCAGGACTACAAATTATTAATAAAACCATGTTGATTTTTTCAATATGTTACTGTATTTATCAAAATGTGCTTTTTTCTTGCTCTTTCATGGTAGGATTGATGTCTAAAGGAATACTCTGATGATATTTTTCAATGTACTGTGCTCAATGTGGAGTGAATTCTTGATTTCAGGCAGCCACAGCAAACTAAACCACCTCCTATGGTGACTGTGTCATAGGTGTGCACATACCAATGTGTGTTTCAACCTCAGTAAAGCAGCAACCATTCCTTACCACCATGTGAAGAACTGAAAACAATCCTATTACCAATCAACAAAGCCAATCATACTCTCCTGTGTTTTGTGTTTGTGATGGATTGTGATAAATGACAATAATGCATTTTCACAATATGTACATAACTAGCACTTTTTCACAGATAACATATTGAGTACTACCAAATTAATTTATTGTTATATGTATGTTATTGAGTAGTAAAGGAAAGAAGAAAAGATATTTATTAGGTGGGCTTGGGGCATGGATTATATGGATTTGACTGGAAACTCTAGAGGAAGAAATTGCCTCCCTTAAACATCTTTTATGGGTTCTTTTAAATAAGAAGTATTAAAGTCATAACTTTGTACTCAAGAATTTATGTTGACAAAATTCCTGCCATTCCAAAAATCTCTGCATACATTTTTTTTTAATAAGCGAGAAAAATCTGCATTTGGAGTTTTGAGTCACTGATAATCAACATGAATTGATTACTATCTGTTTTGTTTATTATGAATTATTTTCTTTGTTAGTATTATTATCAGTATAAATTGTGTATAACCTGAATAATAACTTGATTTGATTCAGAGACTCTCTAATGGAACCTAAAAACTGCAGTGTAGATAACTCTGATTTATTTTCTTTTTATAGATGAGGGAATAAACTGATCATGACCACTGAAAACACAGTTCTGCAAGCTGCAACCCATAGTATTTTTGCAGTAACCAGGACATAAAAAGGCCAATGAATTTTAAACAATATCATTAAGCATGAGGAGTTGGTTTGAGATGATAATTTAAAGGTTTAGTCTCATATGGCACTGTGGAGATTAAGTCTGGTTTACTTTTAAAGACATTCCTACACTGTGTAAAGCTTTTATGTTGAGGTCTACCTGCAGAGTTTCTTGCCACTGAACCTCCCTGGTAATTCTTAAATAGTGTGGTTGTCATTGATCCTAATATGAAATCATTAGTATAAATAGATTAAAATGCAGTATCCGGAAAGAATATTGAATATAATTAGCTATCTGGAATGTATTTGAAATAAATTGTTCGTGGTGTGGAATTTCAATTAAAATTCACATCCACATTCCATTATAAGGATTTTGCTTGGGCCATTATTTACTGACATATGGTTTAATTACCTTTCTGGCATGGTTATAGGTCTTAATGACTCTTATATATAATAGTGGATTACAAGGTCAATGTTTAACAGCATAAT
Source organism: Albula goreensis (assembly GCA_022829145.1). Lineage (NCBI taxonomy): Eukaryota > Metazoa > Chordata > Actinopteri > Albuliformes > Albulidae > Albula > Albula goreensis. Next base: position 24,360,878 of record CM040754.1, on the reverse strand, counting down.
GAATCTCTTTATTTACTTGTATTATATGGTACTGTTAAAAGATAGAGTTAAATAATATATAGTATTGTCAAGGTAGAAAATGTCTTTTAAGGATATTGTTGTTTCAATAATTTGGATTGCTTTCTGGGCAGTCTGAAAATACTTGGAATTTTCATATGCTGTGTACTATTCAGATGTATGCTTCATATTTTCAGCCTAATTATGTGAAGAAGGTAACCAATCTTAAAGGACACTTATTCAGTTTAATGTGAGTACACGTCAGGGGAGATAATTACTTTCTGTACTAGTTTTTCTTCAACAGTCATCCTATTTGTGTTGACATAATGTGACGCTGGATTAAGAGGATTCCAGTTCTCACAGTACTGCTACAGAGAAACAGATGCACAAGTGTTACTTAGCCACACCCTGGTTTGCAATGCCAGCACAATCAATGTCTGTTTCATCACGGAGTCCACCTGCAGCATGGACGCTGGTGTAACATCACACACTGAAGCTGTCTGCTTCTCTGTTGTTTGCCCTGAGTGGGGAAAGTGCATTAAATAGATTGCATACAAAAGAAGAAAAGGCCTGATTTGTTTATCATCTTTCATACAATACACTGCAGCCCAAGGTTAGCAAATGAAAGAAACCCAGTATCATAGTGGTAGAATAGCAAGACATGAAATAAAATGTAGTAAAAGTTAAAGTGATAATAAAAATAAAAACTTCTAACTGCAGCCATAAGACTGCAGGATGCTTGATCATATGCCAGAAAAGAGTTATTCTGAAGGCCAGACATCTTTCTTCGTATGATTTATAAAAGAGATTGTTTATTGTTTCCTCAAACTTCATATTAACTGTAACTCTGTGAAGCCCTCACGGAGCATACACGACATCTCTGCAATTTACATACACAGCATGTTATGCACAAGACAGAGGCATGTTCCACATGTTTTCATGTGGACAGTATCTAACAGTATTACTGAAGATTGAAAATATCCCACAATGTCATTCATCATAAAACACAGTTGATGTTTTTCAGGGCTTTGGTGGAAATGCCACACTGAGGAAAATGGCTATGTGTGACTTATGAGGGTCTTATGAAGTTACACTTACTGTAAAGCCTTATTAAATGTATTTATATTTCAGTAGAGCGCTCTCATTCGCCTCTGCCTGCTACATACCACCAAAGTCCCAAATTCTGTGCTCACCGATGAGATTTTATTTCTATGTTCAATCATACATAAATCATAGATTTCCAAGGTCCCTCTGCCACAGTATGAAGAATGCTTAGCTGTTTTCTAGGAATGAGGTTCACAAACAACAAAAACAGTGAAATATTACTTGTGACATTCATTCATTTTGCCTCTTTGCAGATAGCAGTACAAATGTATGTTTTCTCAAGGGACATAGTTGGGCAGTGTGTTGCTATGGTTGTTGTTTCTTGTGTTTTCTGGTTTGCGAGAAAATAGTAAAAACAAAGCACCGCATTTATTCAGATTTAAAAATAAAACTCTTCCTCTTGGTATTGTCATTCAATGCCCACACTGTACAGATTTATAAAATATTGAAATAATAAAATAAAAAATTGGAGTGCATTGATGTAGAGCTCATTTCCACACACACGCACAAACACACACTCATAAAGAGATAGCATCCTGCTCTCCTTTGATAGGTAATGTCAGACTACACAGCCACATTTGTAAGAGATGGCATGAGAGCGCTTCAAAGATACCATGGACATTGGCCTCACATTTTCCTGACGTCATTTAAATCTAATGGATTCACAGCTGAAAAACATTTCCTGATTTAGCTAAATGGATGTGTCTCCCATTATTCGTACAGCAGGACAAACAGTGTGTGTTGAAGTAATGTCCTCTCCTCTTTCCTCTTTGTGGTTTTAATCATGAACACTATTGTTCTATGGAAGGGAATAGCCCAGATCCGGGGTGGGAGGTGGATGAACACAGCCACTGTTAATGAGTGTCTTTAAATAAGTGCCCTTCGTACCCGCTGAAAGTGCACTTCTGTTGCTCCACCGTTAATGGAAGGCTCTTAGCATTATGGGTCTGAGAACCCACCCCAGGGATAGGAAGGGAGACATCACATCACCATTGCAAAAGGGTTTCATTTAGGATATAACCTCGGGGGGGAAAAGCAGCAGATAATATACTTCTCAATTCCTCCCCCGCTGTTGTTTATATAACTCACTTCAATCTTTTTTTTTCTTTCAAGTGCTTTGCTATTGTTCTGAACAAATTTCTTCAATCATTCTATATGTGACAAAACCAATGTAAGGATGAAGTGTCTGAATCCAATACACTAAAATGAGATTTATCTCCCTCATGGCGTTCTTTTTTGGCCCCCCTCCCACCCCGCCCGACCCCCTCGTGTTTAATGGAGTTGCACTCTTAGTGGTGCTGGATTATGTGAGAGGTAAATGATGCACATGGAGCTTTTAAAATGATTATTTTGAAAGACATTATTTCATCACACTGCTTATCTAGTGAATTCTATGCCCTCATCCTGCTTGATTTATGCATCTCACAATGTGTGCATTTATGTGTTTATGCACTTGGATATGTAGTGACATATTTCACATCAAGCACCTTGCTCAGGGGTGCAACAGCTGTGCCTCTGCCTAGGGATTTGAACCTGCAGCTCTCTGCTGCTAGTGAGCTGGAGGTACGAACTCAAGGGCAGTGACAAAGTAATGTGTGAGTCAGATGCTACAGAGTAGGAATAGTTAATGTTGCAGTGGCGCTGCATGTTGTTGTCTGACACCACTATAACAGGAGAAAAGCCTGCTTCAGTATCAGCGCAGAATCAGCTGCTTTACAAGTGTTCCTCAAGGCAGTAAAGAGGAAGAATTCTCTGCTGTGAGCTACCTCTAGATTGCTCCTTCAGGCATGTCCTTGGGACACATTTACAACAATCTCTGACATGGACACACATTTATTGTAATTGGTGCCTGTAATTTAATGATTATAGCTTTTCATTTTCAAATTCTGTGTTGCCTTTTCAGACCTGTGTAGTGATTGCTATTATATGGTGCTTTGCTTTGTACAGTGTAATTGTTTTCCAGTGTCATGAAGAATTCTCACAAAATGAGTCATACCTAACAACACAGAAACTGAAGTGACACCTTTTTTTACACTTCTGAATGTGGAATGTGTTGTGCGAAATAACACTGATTAAATGTGTAGTCTGCTTCTCGCTGTCATGTGTTTAACATTTACATAGGTTTTATTTTTACTGAAATTAAATATTCAAATTAATATCTTGCTGGAAACTGTTCCAGTCAACAGTACAGGTTTTTAAACAGTTGATGCTCTTTTGGTGGCAACTGATAAACCTATCTGATGATTTGTTGATGATTTAAAATAAAAGGGCAATTTCATAATGAAGGGTACGCACTCTTAACGTGCACATTCCACTTTGAGGTATAATTGTCTTTTTTGATTAAATAACAAAAGTGCTTATTGTATGGTGAAGTATTTTCCTTTGAGCAGAAACGTGGAAGGCATATTAAGTCTGATGACAGGTATTATACAGGACAAATTAACTGAGCTTTGCTTTTGAAAGTCTCTTAACGGGGTAATAATGACTGCAGCCAATGTGCTGGCACTACGCAGGCTATTTAGAGTTGGTAATTACTTCTGCAGACCTGGCAGCCATCACCCTTATTGGAACAGGGAGAAAAATGGCATTGTATAAAGGCTCAGGAGTGACAATGCGCCTTCCTCTGTGCTTCACAAATTATATTTCTTTCTCACCACCAACTATTTTCCTTAAAACTTGTAGAAAGCGTAGGAGAACTGTTGATGAGACATGTTGAACAAATCCCAGAGTGTACCTGTAATGGTGTTGACAATACTGTGCAATTCACTGCCATGCTAACAGGAAATGTGATCAGTAATGAAGTTAGTGATGGAGCGTGATGGAGTAACCTTACATGGTCTTTGGTGAACACATTAGGATGAAAGAGAATCGAGATTTTTCTTCTTCTTTGTAGGTACTGTATTGTATATGTCCTTATAGCCCCTCATTGTGATGTCTGATCTGCTGCAGTATGGGGCTTTACTTGGTTTTGTATAAAACATTAAACTTGCACTTTTTTCCCTTAAATGCACTCTAGGCTTAACTTTATGGTTTGTAATTTATTCTTACATTAATTTCCCATTATGTGCTGCCATTGTTTCACTTAATTGCATTTTTTGTTTGCTTTTGCACTTAAATGTCATCCTTGGCTGTCGCAAATAATAGATTACTATTTTTTCTTGCTCTCTCTAATGCAACACAGAATCTGATTGGGAATAAGTGATACCTTAAATGCAAGCTATTTGGCAGATTTGAATACTTCAAAGGTCACATTCAGGCAGTTATATGCAATCTTATTTCTCAATAATATCATCATAAATCTGTTCATGTCGTAATATTTTTGTTGTTTATTTGCATTTATTTTTTGTCATATCACTCTTGAAAAACAACTTTAAAAACAGATATTCGTACAGCCTGTGTGTGCGTGTGCGTACGTGTATGTGTGTGCGCGCCTGCATGTGTGCGTGCGTGTATGTGTGTGCATGCATGTGTGTGTGCACTTAATAATAAATGAAAAAAAGAATTTAATTAAAACCAGCCTTCCCCTGGTGTTAGGACTCATAGCTGGTTAAAAATATGTGAATTCCCAAATACATCTTCAAAGCTGCTTAAATTAATTAAAGAGACATTAATGTTATAAAAGCTTAGAGGAGTCAGAGGAGGTTTTTTGCTTGCCATTTGCCTGCAGCTAATGAAATGATTATGTAAGCCATCACATAGTGAGCCTTTGCCACAGACACCAGGAGAAAGACCACCTAGGAGAGGAGCCCAAGAGAGGTGATGTCAATAGTGTGTCACTCGGTTACTTTCATCACCCACAGTTACATCAGTGGGATCATTCCTAAAGCTTCCCCTTGGATGACGGTAGAGCACACTGATTAAACTGCAGAACCACAACAGTCATGTTATCATTTTGCACAAAATCATAATGGCTGTAGCAGTGTTGGATATTAAAATATAACTCCATCTTTTTGAGTTAAATACCTCTGGGGTGTATTAAAGGTTTCCTTTAATCGCTGGGCACTAGTTATTAAACTGTAAAAATGAATAATAAATTATGAACAAGCTACTAATAAATTTACTTAGAAATCACACAATTTGCAACACAAAACATGTATTGCTCATCCTTCAGAATATATGGTGGACTGATGTCCTGACTTCCAGTGGTCATGGCACTTTTAGAAAGAGTACAGAGAGGGGCATAGCACCAGGGGGGAAAAGGGTGCTAAGTATACAGGGCCCAAGGATTTGAAGGGACCCACAAAAATCTGGGATTTTTGGACCCTGCCTGTGTACCGGGCCCAGAATTTCTAGTGACGCCCCTGAGTATGGTGGTAGCCAACCAATCCTTTCAAATTTAATTGACTGTTCCCTGAAAAATTGAGGATATGTGACATTTGCAGAATGTAACAAATGAAAGTGCCTTTAACATAAATGACTACCCGTGATTCATATAATGTTTCAATTAGAATATCAGAACTGAATAAAGATTTATGGTTGTTTCTCATAGTGTTTTATTGTGGGTTATATTAGCAGGGTATCCTGTCTGTTTGGTGAATTGTCGAAGACCGTTGAGGGTCCAGCTAATCCTCTGCTGGGGTGTTGTCCTGTGTCTGGTGTAGAATCTCTGGCCTTGTACCTGAACAATGTTTTTCAGCAACTCTGCTGGCTGAGGTAGTTGATGAAAATACCAGCTAGTTTAGATTTTTCACGAAGTTAACATGTTGACATCAGACTTCATTTGAATCTTCTGTGGTGAGTGATGAAGCAAAGTGAGTTCTGCCTTATTGAGTTGAGATGAGTCCCCACCCACAGGAAAATGGATCTCATGATGCAGGTCTCCTCAAAGGGCGAGACCTCTTGCCTTGGCCTAGAAAGGAAAAGAAACACTATGCCAACACTTCACTGCCATTTTTGCAAAGATATTTGCTTCACTATGTGCCACAACTTTTTGAACCATATTAATGTTAATTTCTAAAATGCACAATTTACATTTAGCATTTAAAGACAGACAATTTACATTAGCATGTAATGTCTTACATTTAAACCAATGTTCATTTTATTCATATTATTGATCTTTACTGGTTAATTTTGACACACAAATTGATTTTTATTTCATCGACCATATTAGTAGTCAAGTTCATAACACACTGCTTTGGTGGTATGGATCCTAGTTTTACGGTTGCTAACATAACTGCCTTTACACAATACTCAAGGATACAATATCATAGTACAGTATGAACCCACCAGTTACAAACACTGCAGTCTGAAAACTCTACATGTTCTAATTGCATTATTTTCAATTTATTCTGCTACTATTGCTTGAATGCAATAAAACTGAAATGGGGGAAATATTTTTTGTGTGATTCTTGCCACGCTATCGCAACATCTATGCATTAATGAGGTGATTAACAGCCACCCTTCCGCTGAAGCTTCTGAAATCCATTCTGAATATGTGATCAACTTAGGTGATAAACTGACAACATTTGTGTCTTTCGTCTTTCAAAGATTAAATAACATCACAATAAATATTCATGAATGAAGGCAGGAATGTGTTTTTGGCATTTTGTCACTTACAAAATATAATAGGTTAAGTTAACATTGTCAATACTGGTTCACATTTCAGTAGTGAAAATTTTATGATTTTATGATGGAATAAATGGGTTGAGTTTCAATGTATCTAGAAGACTGTCCTGTCAGAGATACCGCAGGTGCAAGGGTCTCTGGCTGCTCACATTCTACACCTTCACAGCCTTCCATTCTGCACCTTTTCTCAGTCCCCACCCCACTTCCCCTTGTCTACCTACTCCCTTCAGGCTGATCTCAGACCTGCAGGGCATTTAAAACAGGCCTTTGATCTCTACAATGGTTCATTGTGAAGCTGCTCAAAAACCGTTGTAACATTTACTACTCCTGTGAACAAAGGACCAATGGTAAAAAAGGATTTTTTCAGCAATAAGACTGTTTGCTACTGTACAGTTTCACTACAGTGAAGCCTGTGTCTTGTCTATGACATTCTGTCTCCTCATAGCAGACTAAAGCATTTCAATTTATCCCAGAGTTAAAAGAAAGCATTTATTCATTCCTTTCTTTCCATTTGTTCCATTTTCATTTGTCATTTTCCTTGATTCCTCTTCTGTATAATCTTTATTTATGAAAGCGCTAAATTATCCATGTTTTTTGAGCATCATACTCCTGGTATTTTCATAAGTCTTCATACTGACTGACAAATTTCCCTTTTGCCAAATTTTTAAGTACTATTCTAGCAAAGTACTATTCCTGGGCTGTTCTCCCACATCTAAGTGCTGGGATGAGAACAAGTGCTGTTCTTGTTGTTCTTGCAAAGGCCTCTGTTTTTCATGGCTTCACAGTCAGAAAATACGCACATAAGTTACAGTGCTGCTACATATTCAGATACTGAGCTTAATTATTTGGGCCAGCTGTTGTATTGTTCCACTTAGGACGGGGTGCATAGTCTACATTCTGTCGGAACATGGAAATCTTGACACAAAACCCCAAATTACTCAGAGTGGGGTAAGTTATTCTAAGTTATGGGAAATCTGTCAGCAGGGGGTTTATGTTGGCTTAATAGGCATAAAGTGTGCTTTTATTCAGCAACTGAACCATTTTGTTGGGCTTGCAGTGCTAACCCTTACTTATCAGTCTGGTAAGAGTTGGTACTCGAGTTGGTAAACCTTAATAAGCTAAGCTAATTTAACCATGCACCTCTGAATAAACTTCTTTTCAGACAGTGTCAGTGTCACACAGGAGAAATGCTATTTCACCAAATGGCTTTAGGTTTAATTGAGGTCTACTTCTGGAATACATGAAGTCTCCAGTACTGTGAAGCCCAGAAGTTTGCTACAGCACATTTCCTGCTATCAGTCCCATTTCAGAGGCAGAAGAATAGTCAATAGTTACAAAATAATAAATACATTTAACAAAAAATGTTATTTATACCCCTGTTATATTACATTGTGAAAACAGTGCACATATACAGCAGACGAATAATACATAACCGCTGGACTGTCTGTACACAGTGAAGCCCTTTTGTTTGATTGATGGTTTGTTTCGTGAGACACAATCTATTCCTTAAACCCAAAAACTTATTGAGGTTGTCTTGAAGGACACACCAAGTGCACACAATGGTTTTCACAGAAAGCTGAGAAAATAATGCTATTTCAGATTTACAAATATCCAACATTATGGCAAAATTGCTCTCTGTTCAAACTTTAACCCATCAGCCAGCGAGAAAAGCACTGCACAAAAATTTTAACAGCTTCAGTTTATATTATTTATCTCTCAGAGGAAGACAAACAAATAGTAAGAATTGATTTCTCTAATGTCTTTTTACATTTTCCTTTATGGATACCAATTAATCTTGAGTGTGAAATCTTTTTTTAATACTATTAAAATGAACTTTCTTTAATGTATGCACCATGTAATCCCTATCCGCCACATTAAATCCTTTTATCTAGAGAATAGTGCTGAGACGAACAATGACACAGTGACAGTACACTAGGTCTTTATCTAGGGGGGCTTTCAGCTTTTAAACCATGCACTGTAATTTGAAAATGAGTAAAGGTCATTCTTGAAATGAGGTCTGTCACTTTTAACTGGAGCCCCGGAGTGAAAGACAGTAGATTACTCATTCCTGGTGAGACACATGACTAAAGATCGTTGGCTGTAAGCGTGCAGAGTAAAATAAAAAATGTGAAAAAAAAAAATCTGAAAAACCACTCCACCCTCGAGCAACTGCGGGCTCTGAAGCTCTTGATTCTGCACACACCACGACTGCCGTGCCGGCTTCCTCCGCCAATCCCGTTGCCGCGCTCTTTCTTAAAAGCGCTGTGCTCTTCTGCGCATGTTATTAGCTGGAGAGCTCACCCCAAGGGCGGGTGGGGGGGGACTGTGCATCTGAATGCCACGTGGGCGGAGAGAATACACTTGCAGGAAATGTCATTATCAGTGATTTACCCAGGGACCTCTCCAAATGCATACCCTCACAGGAAAGAGTGTCTGTGTGTTCACGCAGCCAAGGCAGGGAAAAGCGATTTGGATCTGAGTAATGCTACAAGGTCATTTATCACTCGGCTACCTCGCTGCCATGAATTTAGTACAGATGGCTGCATATTTCCAGTTTGTTCCACATGGTCTGCCGTGTCTCTCCGAGGGAGGACGAAAGAAGTTGTGGTTTTACCGGGAGAGAGTGCTGAAATCGGCAAGCTCGTTTATTTTCCATAAATAGGGCCGGTGAGCCCAGGAGCCAGGCTTCACCTCCTCACCTGGTCCAGTGAACTCTGTCCGTACACGTCCACCGCAACATTTTTCATCGCTCCTCTTTCTGCCGTCTTGCAGTTGTGTGCTGAAGGGGAAAAAATAGCAAAAACAAAAAAATCCAAATAAAAGTTCAAAAAGTACCAACACAGAATTTTACCCTTTTCCACCTTTCATTATGTGGATTTTATTCTTTCACATTTTCACGTCGATCAGCATCCTTTCAAAGTTAGGCCTATTATGGCCCACTGTTTACTTGTTTTTGTCTTGAGAGCATGTTTTTAGGTCAATCAATGCTTTAACATTCATATGTTAAAGGAATTCAGCACAAAGATGCTAGCGTCGTGTCTGAGGTCTGAAAGGCTAACAGAATGGAAGGTCATTGAGTAAATATGTTTACCTCTGTTTCACATTCATTGATTAATGGACCATAGCTAATTCAGTTTGTCCTGTACCTGTATGAATTTGCCATTCCTTTTGCTTATTCCTTTTGAATAATGTAGATATTGTTGGGGAAAAAGGAATAACATAGACAATACAATTTGATTAATTGAATGAGAAGAAAATAAGCTCAAATGCATTTTTATGACAAAAGAACTCAATGTGTGACAAAAATGTCTGTGGAAAAAAAACCAACTCACTGCTTGAAATAAGATTAAAGGGAAATGGAACTAAAATGACATTAAAGTGTATGCCTTTGAACTGAAGAATAAACTAAACTACTGATCATTTTGAAGCCTTTCAGTCCTCATAATTGAGACTGGATCCTGAATGTGCTGCCCAAAAACATGACGTGATCCAATTTCAGACAACAGCAGGTTACACTGATCCAGGATCAGCACCATGTGCTTCTCTTCATTTACTCTTCATTATATATAATCATGGCTGAATATAGATGGGGCCCAAATGAATTTCTGTCTTTTTGGACAGCCAATGGTTACATCTCTATGAGATTGCTAGATTCTCTTTGCCAGCCTCTTTTTAAATGATTATTTTGTCAATTTTATTTATAAATAGATGCCTTGTCAGTGCCTCTATGAAGTCAAAAGCTGATATGCTCATTTACACTTCCAGTAGTTTTTGCTGCCTTTGCCAACATACAGTAATTCTCACCGAAAAAGCTTTGAGATAAAATACACACATATTCATTCACTCTTTGTCTTTATCTCTCTCTCTCTCACTCTCTCTCTCTCCAGACACATGCACAAGCATACGCACACATACAGTATATATAGTCACCTCAGCAATCTTGTATTTTCTAAGAAAATGTTCTGGTAAAACATTATAATGGACACATACCCCAAAGGCTTTGCTGTAATAAAGTGAGTAACTTGATTTTCATTCAGTCACAGCTTATTGGTTTGTATTCATATGGAGGAAGCCTTGCCGGTCTATCCATCCTCTCTCTGAGGGAGTTTGAGCCATCTCCTCTGTGAGTAACAGACAACACCATGCATAATATTATCCAGTTATTCCACCTTTGTTCAAGGCCAAGTCGATTTCCTTGGAAATGAAAGTTTGGAAGAGGATTTTCGAATATCCCCTAAACCCAGAATTACAGAGGGGAAATAAATGCATAAATGCCATTTATTTAGAAAATGCCATTTTTTTTATTGGCATGTTAAGGTTGGTTGGTTGTTTTGCTCTTCCTCTCCCTCTTTGCTTATTATCAATTTCATCTACTTGTTACAAATTGTGCTGTTACAAACATGTTGGTTTAGCAATAATAATGTAAAGAAAACAGCTTGCTGCAAGTAAGTCAAAAAAAGAGATGTCTCGTGCTTTTGGAATTTAATTGCTTGAGAAAATTGTCAAACTGATTGTGTTTTTTCCTCTCTGCCTGAACAGCTGAGCTTCTGATGCATAAACATAAGCCCCGATCGCTGGGTGTTCTAAAAACCTATTTCACAGAGTATACAGAGAAGTAAAAGGTCAAGGACTTAAGGCATACTGTGGCAGAAGTAGAGAGCTTTTATAAATTTCATGGAGGTCACGCATGCCAATCATTTCACAGGGGTTTCCTTTGGAGTCTGCTGAACCGCGCAAGCTGTCGCTCCGTACAACATTAAAAAGCTAAAAAATATATGGTTGATTCGTAACACAAAGTCACTGTACGATGGTGTATACCTACATATACTGTAAAACCTCTCACACTGTAACACAGCTATGCAGTGCAATAATCACACTGTAACCCACATACACTGTGAAATACTCACATCTTAACACCCACACCAGGGGTAGTCCTAGAGAGTGACAGGATGTGGAGCTCTTTCATTCCTTCTAAATATCAGAATTCAGTTGGGGAGGTGCAGATTACTGAGAAATCAGCTGTGCTAATAGATCAATTAATTGCTGGGTAGCATCCAGGACGGTCTGTGGCTCTCCAGGACCAATTGGCTGTGACTGACCTGCACACACATATATATAGATGCAGTAGGACTAAACCATTCATTGTGAAATGTATATAATCTGCTAAGCAAGCAGTTTGGGATGAACTTTTGTGCTATTTTCAGCTCAGCAAATTAGAGGCAGTCCATTTAGCACAGCTAAAGACATTGCTTTTCAGGTGAAAGCATTTATTTCTATGGTAACCTAAGCAACAATAATCAATTTGCCGTTGCATAAAGGTCATTTGATCCTCTTTAAACAAATTGAGATCTCTGATTAATATTTTTATACGTGTATTGATTCTGTGTGACCTTTACTTTCTAAAGCAGGCCATTTATCTTATCAAGAAATTGCAAATGAAAGTGTTCCTACTGTTCTATTAATGTTGTAACCGGTACATCTATCACAGTTATTAGAATGGAGAAACACAGTGCTAGTGTTTCAAGAAAAAGCTCTTTGCTTTAAGTTGACAGTGAGTTTCCTGCTTCTTAATGTGGTGGATTTTTATATACTGTATGCCTGTAGAATAATTACAAGCAGGGGTCAAGCCTTGGCCTGTTTCAGATGGAGATGAAGTTTGGAGCTGTCAAGTGCTATCTGAACTGGAACATCAGCAAGCGAATGGGAGGTTTTGTCTAAAGGGGAGGAGGGGAAAAATTGCTCTGTCATATCTAAGGATGGCCAAAATGGCTTAAGACACAAAGCATGTATTTAACATGCAGTAGAACATGGGTCCTGTGAATTTAATGCTTTTGGATTTTGTTTGTGGGTAGCCATAGTTTATCTATAGTTTCTTCATCCACCATTATCTTGTTTTATTGTTTTCATGATGGCAGTTTGTGACAAGGTAAGCATGACTTTACTCCTGTATTTCACAAAACCACCTCCATGGTCCTTGGTGGTGCAATAAGGAAATACTTAGGACATCTTATTAGCCTAAAGAACCAGAAGATCCATAGAGAGTTCCAGCTACTTTACCTTCTAAAACCACGATACTACACTTTAAGGATGGTTGCTTGAGTGTATTGTTGAGGGAAACAGAAAATTTCCTGTTGCACATGAATAAATAAATGTCTGTATTTAAAGTTTAGGTAGCAGCTATCTCTGTTTATATATGTTTCAGTCATTCATTTTCATTTTTCCCCCATAATTTCCTATTGGAATGATAAAATCACTGTATCCTGGATATAACAACACTCACAGACACTGTAGCCATACCGCATTCTATTAATATAAGTCTATGAGTCAGTTTGTGTGTGTGGATCATAGATTGATGTAAATATTGACGGTAACAAGTAATTTTTGTAATATTATATGCTGTACATTTTTGCTTTTAATTAATCATATGCAATTTGATATAGTTCTTCAAAGGCTTCTTATTTAATTTTGCCAGCATCAGTATAGACATCTGCTTATTAATTGATAAAATTTAATAAAGTTAGTGGATTGATACACATGGCACTTTAGCCACAAAGTTTCTGATGTCACAGTATTAGAAAAAGCTCTACTAATGATTACAGTTCAGAGAGCTCTGATGGCTTCATCAGATTCTGTGTATAAAAATAGTTGTAAAATGAAGAGCTCACACTAAAGTTGATTTAGAATCAGTTCTCAGGAAAGCATTTTTAAAAGACTGTAAACTTCATGCCTGGATATCACTGCTGCACAACATGCTGCAACGAGCGGCCGTGTGGTTTGGGATTGTTTAGAAGTGTTAATCCTGGAATAAATAAATTCCTGCCATTTCCCATCAGGCACTCCGCCCAGCGAGTCCCTCAGTGATCGATTTACAGTGCACCGCGCCCTGCCTGATTCAATGATTGCCTCAAATGATAATGATTTGCAGCAGGCTTTTCGCAGAGGGTATTGTCCACGCCAGCCCAAAGCAAACTTGATTTACTGGAACTGACACAATCTGCTTAACGTTTAATGAGTTAATCTCTGGTGTGTCCAAGAGGAACACCCCCTCTTTCCCTTTCACCCACCACCCAGGCCCACGGGCCGGTAATTTTCTGGTTATCTTGGAAAGATTGGTGATAACTTGATCAGCGATAAGGCCCGAAAAGATGCTTTCTCTTCCATATTCCTATTTTCATTTCCATGCCCTACTCAGCTAGTAGAGGTAATCATTTACAGTGTCTCCATTTATGTATAAATGATCTGATACTTCACTGTGAGCGTCACAAGATTTATTACTAGAGCTTGGCAGGAATTCGGGGGTAATTAGCTGGAATCTGAATAGATTTTCAATTATCCGTGTTAATTCATCAAGGACAGGCACACATTATATGATGTCAGCTGTGATAACAATTAAGATAACAATGACAAAAGTAATAATGTTAGTTTTCATAAGTAGGGAGGTATGACCCAATATGGGAAAATGTCGTTATTATTTTCTTAGCACTGACCATGGTGTCTTGGAGTCAGTCTAAAAACAAACTGCATCCAATCAAACTCTTGGATGAAAACAATATCATAAATCTGATAAGCTGAATGCCACTTTTGGGCCTTAAACATGAGCGAAAATAGTATCACAGAAGTTGGTTATTTTATTTTCTTGGTCAACTGTAAAGCACACTGATGAGTAATAATCACAAATGCAGCTTACAACTTACGATTGTGAATTACTTTAGAAATCACTGTCTTAGACATGTATGTGGAATCTTCTGTAGCACCCTTCTGTAGCCTGGACCTTTTGTGACTCCTTTTGTCGGCTTGGCAGCTAGAGAGATGACTAGTGTGTTAACCAGCTAGCTAGCTAGCTAACAACGTAATATAATTTACTTTTCTAATATCTCACTGATCAGTAATATCAATTTATGTTGGATGAAAAACATTGTCTTCTTTGGGCAATGAACATACAGCTATTTAATAAAACAAAGATTATGTATAATCCTGATACAAGTTTAATCTGTTTCATGCTCAGGGATGTATCTTTTACTGATACGGTTTGAAAATGCAGGAAACATGGAATGGAGTGGCCTGAAAACTGGAGTATCAGGGCCCCACAGTGACCTTCTTAAAGGGTAAGTAACCCCTAACATATATCACAGACATGTAACGCTGTCCTGTACCACAGCCTAGCTGTGGACACACAAACAGTTCTGTCAACTAACTTGCTACCATCTGCTGCTTGGAGCACCTCTCTTATCCACAATGCTGCAGCTGTTTTTGAGATGAGTTTTTTTCTGTATGTTTCAGCTTCTCTCAATGCATTTGTGTTTTCTTTCTTTTTGCGTTCATGTTTACTGTATGTTCATTACCTTTTTCTATTAATATATTTATTAAATGGTTTCTCACAGTGTAAACGTGTCTTTTGGGAGCTACACAGGCAAATGCCTTGGATGTAGTAAATGGATTGTCTGAGTCCACAAATCTACTATAAAAATTCCCAGAGTCTCTCTCGTCATATTGTGTACGTAATCCAATGACAGCTGGAAAATTCAGAGCCAAACATTATATAAAATCTTGTTTCCATTTTGCTTCTCTGCTCAGGATAAAAGGACATGATCTGGATAAAAAATGTGTTAACATTATAATATAAAGTTGCAATAACCTGCAATTCATGCAGAGTAGAGAGTACGGAGAGCACGGAGCAGTGTAAAAATATGATAATGAAATGGATATCAGGGCCCAATGTACAGTTATAGCACCATTTTAATAATGGAGAGGGGGCAGTACACACTAGGCTGTGATATCTAATAATCTTGCTAGCTTTCCTGTTTTTCCTATTTTAAGGAACCCAGTGTATGGACTTTCAAAGCTCTCTTCACTCCAGTGGGAAAGTTGGTGTTTTTGGGCTTCTGTCGAATTAGATCTCATCTCATGGAATTGGAACAGACTGAGATGTTTGCCATAAATACAAAAACATCAGCCCTCAAGTCTGGTCAGTAGAAACGGGTGGCTGGTTTTGATTCGCTCGGTGGCTGCATATAGGAACATGTCTTCAAATTTTAATGGCCCTGGCAGTTTGGAGCCACGGACACAGTGGACCAGCCCTGACCCGGAATGCTTAGCCCTGATTTGGACAGCACAGCCGCAGCTACACACCCACCTGCACATCCCCTCTCTGCCTTAATGAGATGTCTGCGCCACATATCAAATTCACTCTCAACTTCTTAGGAAGTTTTGCTCTCTGTTTCAGGATATTCTATGTGGTAGACTTTGTATAATAGAAAAGCCATTGCAGCTCTGTGTTTGCCATTACAATCTGACAGAATAAAAAGGAATTTTTTAGAAAGCCCCACCAAATAATTTTTTCTGAGAAACAATGGTGTTAAAACCAGCCAATTTAATTAGTTGAATGAGTAAAACTACCATCTACAATACACATTCATATCATTGGAATCATCCACCAGGGACAGAAACAACTCATATCCTAATTTTTGCAGCACATTTTCTTGTGAGCATGACAGTGTGGACATTTTTTTTCATTCTTCATTTGTTTAATCATAAGTATTTACACAGCTCCTTTGGCAGCGTTAGGTTAAAATTCACGATGACAGTTTCCAAATTAACAACTGTAAAAAGCCATTTAAAAAGTGACAAGTATTGGATATCGTACAATGTTCCATCACATGTTCAGCAAGACCAGATGTTTTCTAATTATGTTTTAATAATAATTAAACAGCAGCATGCCTACAGAAGTAGATCACAAGGGATTCCACATTTAAGTCAGCTCACCTCAAAACAATTTGTGTATATAAATGTAAATAAAAACAGCACACTATGAAGTATGCATGTGATGAAATAAGACACAGACACACTATTATCACCTTTTAGTGGAAACAAAAATTGGTATAAAAAAAAACTAAAAAAAAACTCAGGGGAACTTGTGAATGTAATTGAAAAAAGAAAGAAATGGTAAATCATGCAGACTGAATAATACTATAGCTAATGCACCAGTGGTAGCGGACAGGGGTCTTTTTTCATTGTTATGCAGTGTGTGCCATTACAGGTCTTAAAGTGTGTTTTGGGGTCTGGAGACATTTCACAGGCTTGTTAACTTTGGTAATTATGCGGTCTTCTGCGCAAGCTGTCCCTCGCTGGAGCTTTCTGGAGACTAACTAATACCCATGATGAAACAGCTTCTCCTAGCACAAAGGGGAATGCTTACACAAGCTGGCAGTGTCTAATAAACCTAGTACAGTTGATCATTTCAATGATATTCCACCATTTTGTGGGAGGAGCTGGGACATAGCGGTCACTGATGAAATGGCGGATGTCCTCTGTCTCTCTGTCCAACTGAACTCTATATTCAGTCCCAGGTCAAGATTTTGAACCAACATTTTAAAGTTCACACCCTTTCATTAAATCACGGGACTCATTGTCTTATGAAAGTAGCTGAAATCACTCAGTTTCAGTACTTAGAAAGCCAATGGCAATTGCTGTTGTTTTGGTATGTGGCTATTACAATTGTAGACCCCAATGTATATTAAGACTTGGGATAAATATTTACAGCTGATGTTTTATGTCATATGTCACCAGGAGAACCATGGATGGTGACTAAAATGCTGTCAAGAGAGACATGATAAGCAACATATAACGCAAACCACATCACAAACATGAGATTTTTTTGTGTAAAGCATTCTATATACCCACAAGAATGCAAAGCACTGAATTAAGTTCTGAATGTATAATTAGTGATGGAAAAGTGATGATTAGCTCGATTATTAGGGTATACATTGCAGTCTGCTCTTCCTGCCTTCAGTGTGGTATCAACTATGGCAGAAGAATAGTCCTGGCATCTGCTCCACTGCCCTGTGGCAGTGGATGTGTGGAATTAGTGGGCTGAGAAACACATGGAGGGAATGTAGCTAACCTCCTTCAGTATGTGCACCCAAAAAAAGGTTGAGACAGAAAAGTTAGATCACATGAGCTGTAACCTACCAAAATACCAGGAATACACATGCTCAGGGCCATATCCTGCAAAAACCCTTTGCCCCAAGGCTCAATGTTACAGGGCCAAAGCAAGATTAAAGAATTATCCTCAAATAGAGCATTGTCTTCCTGTTAATCAGGCACCTAAAATAGCAAGAA
This sequence comes from Albula goreensis, assembly GCA_022829145.1. Classification (NCBI taxonomy): domain Eukaryota; kingdom Metazoa; phylum Chordata; class Actinopteri; order Albuliformes; family Albulidae; genus Albula; species Albula goreensis. The sequence continues at coordinate 24,343,094 of CM040754.1, read as the reverse complement.
AAAACAGTAATTACTCTTGAATGTATGTACAAATCCATATAAAGATAAATCCCGAAAAATATGATAAATTAATTTCTTTGTGAGAATAAGTGATTTCTCCTCCTTTAATGTCTTCCCACTTATACTCCATGCCTGTTCAAGTTATGCCATGTTAAATTGTTGGGTTTGGTCAGGCCGTGAGTAGTTGATCTAATCAGGTCAAATGCACTGAAAACCGCAATAATTATATTATACATGACTGAACTGTCACCTGTGAAGAGTTTGGAACAAGTTTGTGGGTTATGAAAGCCACACTAAGACCCTAAACGTTCAGAGTATAAAGTTGGGAAACTCAAGAGGAGAGAAGTTTGTTGCAGGCTACAGATGGTGAGTAGCAAATGCCATAATGCACAGCTGGACTGTCAGGTTTACATGCACATTTCAGATGTTGTTCAGACAGATTTTTTTTTCAGTTTCAATGATAAATTGAACATTTAAACATGTTTTAACTTCAGAATTTTGCCATTACCTTCATCAAAATCTGAGAGAGTCATTAGAAAGCACCAAACAAGGTTTAGTGCTTATACATAGCTAACATACTCACTAATGACACTGGATGTACAAACCATAGCATAGAACTCTGCAGCCATATCCAGGAGCATGGAATCAGCTCAGGGATTATCTCTCAAATGACCCTCCAAGTTCCATGAATGAACTCATTGGCTTCTCAGCCGTTAAAGGCCAAAATAATATGCAAATGATCGTTAAACGAAAATCACATACACAACAAGTAACAATCACCCATTTTTTAATTAAAGAATTGATGTATAGATAAAAAGTATGTTATCAGCTTGTAACTTTATTGCTTTTTTCTAACCTTGTTGTTTATGAGAGGAGAGGCATGACAGAGTCCCGTCCCCACTTCATTTCTTTTGCCCCCTTGTGGACATAACGTGCATAAGAGTCTGAGAAACACTGTATACTGTATATAGCAATATGTATGCAACTGTAACAATCAAACTATTGGAATTTGGAATTTGTGTGAACTGACACAAATTTTAGGAAGTTGGTACTTCAGTTACAGCTCACAGCTCTAATGCATAATGGCAATTTCTCTCAGCATCATGCTACTGTCTGTGGAGCTCCAAGAGTCCAGTCATCCCCAGCATAGTGCAGTTTGCCTTCTGTTCTGCCGTTTCCTCAGTAACTCACAGTTTAGTAAGTACTGATGTGTGTGCGTATGTGTACATGAACGTAAAGGGGATATGTGTATGCAAGTGTGTGTGTCTGTGTGTGTGTGTCTTTACGTGAACTGAGTATGTGTATGTGCGTGTTTGTTTGTGGGTATGTGAGTGTGTACATGTGTGTGTAGGTGAACTTAAAGCATATGTTTGTGTATGTGGGGGGATGTGAATGTGTGCATGTGTCTGTGTGTGTGGGTCTATGTGTTTGTGTGTATGTTGGTGGGTATGTGAATATATTCATGTGTGTGTGTCATGTGTGTGTCGTGTATGTGTGTGTGTGTGTGTGTGTGCATGTGTGTGTGAATGAGTGTGTGTGTGTGTGTGTGTGTGTGTGTGTGCATGTGCATGTGTGTGTGAATGAGTGTGTGTGTGTGTGTGTGTGTGTGTGTGTGCATGTGCATGTGTGTGTGTCATGTGTGTGTGTGTGCGTGTGTGTGTGTGTGTGTGTGTGTGTGTGTGTGTGTGTGTGTGTGTGTGTGTGTGTGTGTGTGTATAAACGCCTGCAGTCATCCACACATAGTTCCCTAAGCATCGCCACACAACACTAAAAGCTGCCAGGTCCAGTTAAACTCATCAGACACACAATCCCACTGACTGTCAGCACACCCAGGCCCTGGACTGAGCCTCCACACTGTACATCTTTATGGATTCAACAGCAAGGGTATGTTCACCGGTCAGTTGACAGAAAGGTCATCAACATGTAAATGAGCTGTGCACAATGCAGGGCTGACAAACGATGACAGTTTTGGGGAACGATCCGTGTTCCCTGTAAAACACTGCCAGACCTCTGCCTGTGGATGTCTGACAGAATTATGCGGGACATTTTAATTACCTCTCAGTGCAACTTGTTTGCTCCATCTACTGGTGAAACATACATTTTACATTCAGAGAGCAAAGGATAGCACCGTGTGTGCATGTCATTTTCATGTGTATGAAATAACACCGCGCTTTCTCTTTAAGTGTCCAGTTTAGCATCGAACTCTATAGTGCTGTATAAAATAATTTATTTGAAAACACATTAAATTAGATTGGTTTACAGATTCACTTGGATTCTCACAAAGAAAGAGGATCACATTGGAACAACCACACCAAAAACAATAACTGTTCTTTTTTTGGTAACTATAATTGAATATTTATAGCGCATGTGTCTTGAGTTCCCTTGGCATGCCGCAAACGCAAGACGACAAAATACTTACAGCTTCTGTCAAGGCTGTTTCAGTCACGCTGTTTAAATTGATTAGAGGAACTGCAGGTGCAGTATGTCAGAAGTCCGTCAGCACACAGTTATTTCATGTTTAAAATCATCAGTTTTGATTTATTGTTTAATAGAATTCATTCCTTAGCAGTTCAACCATATTTATAGTATGTTACCAAAAGTCTTAGATTGAATCATTCGTCTTAAAATTTGAATTACAAAATATTTTGTCCTCTTGATCATGTCTTGAAAATTCATTATTCCTGAGTTTGCCAACTTTGATAAATGCAAAAATTAATATTTTCATTTATTCACAGCTTAAATATAAAGACAGGGTCTTCAGGTTGCACATGGCAAAAGCACAAGTCTGTAGGCTGGATTGACTTTTGTTGTGACCCAAGCTCCATGTTGATTAAAAATCTGCAGTGTGAAAAATCACAAAGACTGGTAGCCATGAGATTCTCAGGAGTCACATGCACAGTCACTTCTTTCCAATTCTGTGAAGGAAGTTTTGATAATTCAGAACAATGTGGTGAGTCAAAATGATATTGACAAATACCAGTGTTGATTCAGGCATTGTAGCAAATATTTCTACAGAGCAGTTTTCTATAAACACACACTGGCTGTGTGCTATTCTTTTTCTGTTACCTATTATTGGCGTGGCCATGTTTCTCTTGGCTTAATCAACAATGTCCTATACAAAATGCCCCAGGCAGAGCAAAATGGGCATTTACAAAACAAACTGTTGCATGAATTTCGATTCTGAGCTATTCAATACTACAGTTTACTCATCAAATTTACGATACATAGATGTGAACAAAATATTCCACCCTTTTCCACCAAAAAAGATGGAATCCATGAGAAGAGACTGAAAAAAATGACTATCCAGGGAAAAATGCAGGGTCTGCTCAGCATACTTATGTTTCATTGGAGATGCTTGATGTAGGTTATTGCTCTGGTGTCATTTTTCAAACTGTGGGCTTGACACTCATTCAGCGTCAGCTGCAATATCTGCTTTATATTCCAAACATACAACAGGTGTGTGCAGGATGGTTATGTTACAGAACATTGACTGAGCATTTACATTACAATGGGTTATGCTTTTCAAGACAGAACACGATAGAACATGAATTAATACTGGTAACATGGCCAGGACTGATTTCCCTGAGTGCCTAGCAATACATAGTATATAAACATGCAGATCAATACACATTATTCTACAAGGACCAATCAATAAAACATTCTTGAAAAGATTTATAAAGCAATTTAAAAAAAATAACATTACGGCATAATTAAATGTAAAGTTCAACTGAGTATGACAACACAGCAAAGCACACATACATTTGTATAATTGTTCGATATTAGCTTCCTTGCCTTTACAGAAAAAAAAAAGTTAACCGCAGCTGTCCCTGTTATTGTGCAACTGCTTGGAGTTTATTTCATTCTGTGTCGTTTCCAGGCACAGCTGTGCCATGGTCCTCACTGGCAGCCAAACTGTCCGCACTCCAGACATTAGACTGGCTTCCTTTCGGAAATGGGATAAATTAATGCTTGACCATGTCCCTGCCAACGGGAAGCAAAATTGCCAGTTTCAAATACTACTTTTTCTGCTACTTTACGTCACTCAGTGAGGTGGTCAGAGCGATAACTGATTCAGAAACCACACGCTGCGAGTACCGAACAAGAAAACTTCTTCCCAAGACTTTCTGCTCTTTTGATGAATATTTAAAGAGCAGAGTTCTGTGTTCTGGAATTGCCTGAAACAACTTTTAATCGTCCCTGAGTGACTCCAGTTTCCGAGGGGTGCTCTCTTTCCAAAATCAATGATCAGCTGTTGAAGCTGCAAAAAAATGCATACATGATTTTTTTGTATGTTTCATGATATATTTCCTTTGTCCTAGCGCTGGTGTGCTAAGGGGCTTTGTGCTTATTGCAGAGAAATATACTGTAAGCCAAAAGGATCAAGCAGCAACACTACTTTGGGTTGAAGAAGACTCTGACTGGCTTGCATTCCAATAATGGTAGCAAAGTCGGGTATTACAATACCTCCCTCCCTTTTTCCATTTCTCTTATCTCCTGTACAATAACTATGTTGAAATTGATAGAAATAGCTGGCAAAGGTCTCCAAAGATGGGAAATTCATGAGACTGCCTCATCTTAATATTTACATTTCCAATCGTCTCATGCAATGGATTTCTGCAAATGGTTCTATTGTATAATATATGATTTATTCTAATGGAATATAATACTATGTCTTGAACTGAGAGCATAAATTCAGCCCTAAAGTTGAGGGCCCCTGTCCTGCTGTACCCTTTCCCTCCAGCTTTAGCTGTGTGATGCATGCTCTCTGGAGGGTTTCAGAGGTTGCAATGTCAGTGCTGCTGCAAGATATTTTTATTTCCCTTTTTTATCATACTCATTCGTCTGCCATAATGGAATCATGCTAATATAGAGCCCAGTGGAACCCAACAGCTGTGTTATTGGATCAGGTTTCAGAGCAGCAACTGTGGGGAGCTTGCTTGATAGAAAAGGAGGTGCTGAAAAAAAGAAAAGTAAATAGGTTTTTTGAGGTATTTAGGAGTGCAGCACAGATCACACTCTGTAAAGGATGGGTGATGAGTTACATGCCTGTGAAACCATAAACAGGATGTAGTGGCTTGAAGTTCAGAAGCGCACTCAGAGACCGAGTGTTTAGTTATAAAGGTCCTCACATGCACTCCATTGACTTACGCCGGTGCAATCACATGCTGTTTTTTAATTTGATTTTGTTGTCATAAACAGTTCACTGTAAAAGTGCTTGTTAGTATTGTTAGTATTTGTTTGTGGGGTGTATGTCTAACTATTCAATTGTTCTCCCAATCAGGCATGAAGATTATCTGCTTTAATGTGGGAAAAGCCAGGCTATCTTTTTTATCCGAAGATAGCCATATCTCATGATTATGTACTTATCCTATGCATGAGCAATGTGGCTGCCTGGAAACATATATGTATCAGCGAGCATCAAAGCTGTATTGTTACAAAGTGACAGTTAAACCTCAGCGCATCCTCGCTTCACATGGGTAAGACAACACATATGCTCTCAAAATACATAAGGACTGCAAAATTACTGTGCAGAAGTGAGTCTCCTGAGAGATGCTTTTCTCTGGAGGATAAACTTCTGGATCCTGAACAAGGGCTCTGACTTAAAAGCTCTGTTGTTCTCCAGTATTTCTCTCTGCTGCTTTCTTTCATCCATTTTTCCTAAACCATGCACAAAACCTTGTTTTGCTGTTCAACTTTTCATCACGCACAATATTTAGGAAATGATACAGAATTTGGATAAATTCTATGCAATTAGAAGGGATGTTTCCATCTCATTGTAGTTGCAGATGTGACGTATGATCCTTTACCACTATCTGTGTGATACCATGGTCAGATAAGGTTGTAGCTATTTTAGAAGAAAAGTGATTGCTTCTGTGATATGAACAGTATGTTTTCTTACTGAAGAATGTTAGCTACCTTCATTTACTATGTTGTACCATCCATATAAATCATTCATAAGAACTGCAATGCTTTATGGAGGATAAAAATAGCATGATGCGCAAAGTGCAATACCTGGGGCGATATGCATGCATGCATGAAACCTTGTTGAATACAAACTTTATGTAAAGACTGATCAAAATATGTTTATTGGGCAAAAGATTTTCCTGGAGAGGGTTTGCATTTTCGCAGATATAATGTAAAGAATGCATAATCGCTGGGCTGGAGAAGCCCTATAATCTGCACTTAGCTAGCTAGAGGTAAAGGTTATGAGGAAAATGTAATTTCCCCCTCACCCTGGGATTGGACATTTTGAAGGAAAAAAAGATTAAAAAAAAGACGCAAACGATGCAAATTTACAGGGTCCTTTCTGCAGCTTTCTATCGGTGCTTCAGATGCTGTTTCAGATGCAAATGTGAGCCATATCTATGGTCTCTGAATTGTGAGTCTTAAGAGGTGTATTATTTTAAACAGAAGCGATACACAGAGATGTCTGTGAAATCTATGACGGGGATTTTGGAATTAAATAGGGCTGAGGCTTCCACCGTGGCACAGCATAACAGGGCATGCATAATGAATCCCTCTGCTATAGGGGGACGCAAAGACAACATCCCATCAGCACCCTCCGCCAAGTCACACGCAGTCTCCAACAACATCTGCGGATTTATAGACATGTTAAGTGTTGCTTTTATAGAGAAATCTGTGCAGTAACTGACGACTCTTCCAAACGTTACCTGAATGACGAGTGTTGTCAGCGCTGGCATCTTTCATTCAGGAGAGAGTGCTGATCATTGCAAGGTCCGCAAACTGACAGGCGCCTGACAGTCGGCATCACCGCTGGAGTGAAGAGACCATGGCTCCGGTGCCCTCTCGCACGGTCGCAGCTAAAGCGAGCATTCACTTATCCGTTTTCCTATTCCGCGCACCTCTTTTTTTCCCGTGTGGATCCTAAAAAAAACTCAGACAAGAGACACAAACGCATCTCCATGCAGAAGCTCAGCAGTGTCAGAAATCAGCATGACATTCGCAACATCGCCCACAGCAACACATTAAAGATACTTTTCATCTGCATTTTTTCCTGTTACATCTCCCTGACATGTTGAGTATCATGTTACATGGGGCACTTTCATTTTGTACATTCTCTGTTGTTTGAGAGATTATTTGCCACGCTACGAAAGAAAAAAAAATATTCAAGCAGACAAAGATGCTAAAAAGCCTCATCATAGTCAGAACTGTGAGAAGGCCTGACTTGTGAAGATGTCAGCTCTGCTATGTTGAGCTTTACTTGCAGGCACACTTAAACTTTTACCTGATACTTTCAAATGCAATCCACAAGTGTGGGTACCTCCTTAAATGATTGACACAGCGATGCAAAATAAATAACAAAAAACAGAGAAACAAAGGCTTGGTGAGAACAAACAGAATGAAACAGCATAAAGACCAAGCTGAAGCATGGCAAATAACAAATGAATAAATATCAATGATGGATTTCAAACACTACAGTAAGAAAAATGTTTATTCGACATTTGCTGCAGTCAAAGCCTCCATTGTCTTCCTTGTACATCTGTTGTTACATGTAATCTTGTTGAAGCTTTTCAGTTGTCTATGAAATGTCTGCTGAAATGAGGTAAAAAACCAAATTAATCAAATTAATGATTTCAAGGCAAACCACTGGGATATTTGTGCATGCTTATGAAAAAGAATAAATACATAAATAAATAAATTCCATTTGAGTTTGTTTAGTGTTTCTGACAAAGACGGCGCCATAGAATTCCTTTTATATGAACATCCCATAGTGGATATATAACAGTACAGTGGTTCTCAAATTTGTTTACCACTAGATAATCAACAGGAGCTTCCAGATACCACCACAGAACAGGTAAGCTGTTGAAAAAAGAATGTATGTTGAAATATCTGGGTTTAATGTCATTTAAAAGGTAACTCAGAAGAAAACTGATATAACAAAGCATGAAGGCCCCAGAGGCAATAGTGTATCATCAGTGTAGTCACAGATAATGGGAGCTGTTGGCATACCCTTTAGCTGTGACTGTATGGGCAGTGTACCACAGCCTCTAGTTCATTACTGCTGTTATAAAACAGTTACTACATATTTACAACAATGTCATGATTAAATGAAATGCCATTTTAGTAATTGTTTAATGTTCATCCTTCCACCAGTGTTAGAGCAGAGCCTGAAATGCATTGTTTAAGCCAGATTAGCATGTGAAACATTTTCATATTACAAACTATCCATCCCGAACTATCCATTTCATTACAGTTACTATAGCATGGGCATTCCTCATGTGCTAATGCATGCCCAGAGTTCTAACATTGCACAAATCACATTACATTATCATGATTTTACATTCAGCCTATATTTTATTTTGTCATGTTTCATTATTCTTTGTTCCCCCCATGTATCTCCTGCAGTACTCTTGCATGCCACAAGATCACTAATGGAATCATAAAATAGCTACAGTAAGAGGCCAGAGGAAACGGCCGACAGTGACAGTAATATGGTTCAATCAATGAGATATGATTAACATATATGGAGTTATATAAGCTTGTTTTTAGATGAGGAAACATTCTAATGGAATAAAGGAACATTTAGAAGGATTTACTGTCTGCACTTTAGAAGGTAAGAAACCTCCCCCAAAAGTGGAAAATCTGTCTCAGGAACAAGATCAGCTTTGACTGTTGTGGGAGACATAAAATAGAACTGAGTCACTGTACAGTTTATGTGTGTGTGCATGTCCATGTGGGTTAGTGTGCATTTGTGTTTGTGACATATATGTGCATACTTTTGTCTGTTACTAAGAAAGCAGCCACATAGTCCAGTACAGACCAGGGCCTCTGTGGAGATTATCAGTATGAGATGTGGTGTAGAGACAGCAGGAAGTATTGATCTGGAAAAAGCAGCTTGACTTTGAGTTATCTGTGGCTAGATTGCTGAAGCTCTGCAGATCCAAACTCCACCTGTTAGGAGCAATTTGTTCCTTGCATGCTGCATTCAAAATATCACAAAAATGCAATGCCAGCCCTTCAGGCTCCTGCATTTCAAGCACAGGCCTTTCAAAACAGGCCATTAAATGTGTTTACTGTGCCGCCAGCAAGCTTCTCAGATATTTTTTTCCTCATTTCTGTACCGCATGAATATTCATAGTTATATTTCTTGATAGGGACATATGCATTTAAATCAAACCACTCTCCCACTCAGCCGCTGTCAGCTGATCAATAAGGAGTGACATATGTCAGTTCTTGACAGCTTGTTTTTCCTGCCATGATTATCCAAACATATGTTAACCATACAAATGCTGATCAGAAATGTGATCAAATGTAGAGACATGGTAAAAATGGAGTTTTCTTTTTCTTATCCAGGGGTCTTTCCAGCATGCGCCGAGGGACATATGAACTATCCGTTCATTCCCGGGCACTGGTTTCCTGAATGGAGTGCCTCCGCCGCGTTGCTTAACAGTACCTGACAACTTGGTAGACATCTCAAAGAGTTTCTTAATATATTCTTACACCTTTTGGCATCCCTTTCCTGCCCCAAATCTCATGAATAAGACATGGGGCCCAGTCAGCAGCGAGTAAGAGGAGAAGCGGAGAGCCTTCATCCATCACTGTCAGACTTGTCTCTGCCTGGCCGCGGCAGCAGCTCTGCCAATGATTCCCCCCCCGCCCCCACCTCCCCACACCACCCCGTTTGTGTCTGTAAACAGGGACGGGGGAGCAGTTGTGGCTTAACCACTTACCAAAACATAAATCTTCAGGAATCATGGAGGAATCCTAGCGAGCTAAACAGCTCCTCACAACGGCCTGCCAGCCTGCCTGTCTGAGGGAGGAGGAGTCGTTTTGTGTGAAGAGGAGTAACCCTGTGTTTCTGTGTGCCCTGGGCCCCCTCCGTCCCCCCACCCCTGACTAGCTACCATGGCCTGCACGGGCAGTCTGTGATTAGAATGCAGTGGGGTGTGAAAGACCCTGCGTGTCTGCGTGAGTGTTTCTGCATGCGTCTGTATGTGTGTGCTTAGTAGTGAAGGCAGTAGCAAATAGCCGTTGCTTTGTTTGTGCGACAGTAGTCTTTATTTTAGTGTATGCTCAGTAAAGAATGAGAATTATAAGAATGGTACTCATAGATTGGCCTGGTGTCTGTGTGTTCTGCTGCAAGGTATTTTCATATTTATACTGCAGATAAACTGAATCACTTTTTTGGAATTGAGACAGCTGTAACTGTGGCTTGTTTGTTGGTTTGATTATAACAATCTTAAAAAATAACACAATGGCTGGAAGCTATTTCTGAGTACAAATCAGAAATAACAAAAACAAATCAGGATAATGCCATATACTGTGACTATCAGGCTCCTCTCAATGTCTAGAGCTGAGGCTTTTAATTTGTAATATCCTGTTTGGGGAGGAAATACCCAGTTTTCACGGAGTAAAATAAATGGCAGCTCATTAGTTGGTTCCATGTTCAGGATTTGACTACATGTGGACTCCAGCTGCTATGAGACATCTGTATACTCAACGATGTTCCTAAAACAATGTTCACTCCAGTTGGATGATGTCACAATACTTCAGTCTCCACTTTGGTTAATGCAACAAAAGAGGAAAAAAAGAAAACAAGTTCGATATCTTCTTCTCCGACCACAGTTGTTTAACTGAACTTGTTCATTTTATCCATGGATGGTAGGCTGACTCTGTCAAGCAATCTGCAAGGTAAGATAAGGTGTTTAGAGAGTCTATAAGATTAGTCACTTGAAATCCATTGATAATGAATATGTTTCAATTACAATAATAATACAACTTACCATCAGAACAAAATGTCAAAGGTATTACAAAGTTTATATTATAACCCCATCTGGGACTCTGGGGTTGGAGTTGGTAGATGATGATCATGTTGACACTCCTAGACATGATTGGCCCATTCCTTGACAGCTGTCAATCAAATATGGATGGGCCATTAATAAAACTTTGAAAACTGGTTGATTAGTTTATGAACTCCCCAATATTTCCTTTCTGGCACCACCATATCTCGATTTGGGGTATCTGCCAGGCTTACAAACATTCCTCACTGCTTAGTAATTGCAGCTGTGAGACCAGGGCATAATTCATGCCAAATCTAGTCAGATTCAGATTGGCACCACATTGATTTGGATCCAACATCTCCCAAATTGGGACCAGCATGTATTTAGACAACACTTAAAATCTGTAAGCCTGTGCAAATAGATCACATATTTTATGAAAATGCCTGTTGTATCATCTGTGGACATTTCACTTGTGAGTAAAATGCAAGTGGAATCTTAAAACAGCCTCTGTTCCATAGGCTGGTCACGTCAGTGTCAGCTCCAGAACAAGTCTAGCGGATGGGCATTGGACAGATGGGGGGAGGCATCTGTGCAGACTGAATTTGGTTCAGTTAATTTTCTCCAAACGTCTTTCAAATGGAAAATACAGGTAAAAACAAACCTTCTATACTTTATACAGTATCAACCCCTCAGTGTTCCTTACTGTCTCACATGTCGGATATTTCTTGAGCTCAGGACTATTTTCATGAGACCTATTCAGATGATTCAGGATAAATAAACAGTTCTCTGAAACATTTTCTTGTATCCATATTCAGTTATCTAAGAAAAGCCTCATGCAGTCAGTGGCTTTATGCTGTAGCTAGGGACTAACTTTCCACAACATAAACAAAATGAGTGTTGAGGTGGGGGGACTGTAGTCCCCAATTGGGTTACATTCCTGTATCCTATGTAAAGATGATCATTTAAAGGTAGTGGGTAATAAAGTTTTGTTTATAGCCTGTGCACTCTATCATCTCCATCCATCTCAAGACTTGTTGGTTGCACTAGCACTGTGTTCCTGCATCTCTAAATTTACTAATTCAGGATAGCAGGAGACTGTATGAGGGTTGCCTGTATTTGTCTGTATCTGCATTGATGTGTTATTGTGCTTAATAGTCTACATGGTTTGTATTTTCCTGTGTGTTCCTGTATGTGTGCGCACACACTTTAAAGTTGCATCAATAGTAAACAGTAGTTGTAGTGGTAGCAGTGAGTGCTGAATTGGCAGTTAAAGTGTCGTGAACAGAAAAAAACCTGCTCGGAGCAGTCAGGAGCCAGGTCAGGAGCATCAGTCGCTAAAGGGGTTCTGTGCCACTCATTGTTCATCTCCCGCTAAACTGTGACACTGAAGCTGATTGGCCCATCTCTGTGTGGGCACAGGAGCCAGCTGGTATTATCAGTGATGGGGCAAGGAGCAGAACCTCCAGCATGCCCAGGTGACAGCACAGACGACCAGAGGAAAGTGATTTAGAGCAGGACACGGGAGAGGGAAGTGAGGAGAAAGGTGGTGGGGGAGTTAGATGCAGGTTGGAAGGGAGGGTGTGATTGCTCTTGCCCTGCCTTCCATGAACGATGATGAAAGGAGCTGGTATTTACACCCACAGTAAAGTTGGAGAGTGGCACTCAGGCCGTCTGGCTGACATCATTCACTGAGATAAGCATCTATTCAAATGCCGGAGGTTACAGTTATATGAGTGAAAGCAGGGAGCTACGCTATCCCTCAGCGTTGGTGTAATGACATCTGTGGCATTAACCTACACCCTGTTAAGTCACAGCGCTATGTATCGGGATTGTGCTGCAAGGAGAAACATCAGGGTCTGGTGATCTAACTACCAATCATTCTAAATGATTTCTTTTTCGCTGCTCTTCTGTGTTCACGCAGACAACAATGATGCAATCTGGAGGGGAGCTTGGCATTGTGTTCATGCACACAGCATGTTTACAGAAACATCAAGGCAAAAATACAAGGAAACGATAATGATCTCTGTCGTTAATATTTCAATAAAGAGCGCAATAAATCGTGGCGGGGGGGCATTTGCTGGCGGGAAGGGAAGGGCGGCGAGGTGTTCAGTGAAAAAATAAAATCGCAAATGCCATTAGTGAGAGCTCCGTGGTGCGTGTGTTATGGCGGGCCTGGAGATGGATGTCTCTGAAAAGTTGCAGTTGCTAATGGCTGAAATGTTCCATTGCAGCGGGCTATCCCTTCTGCCTCGATGGCGTGCACACGTCGTCCCCGTCCGCAGCCGAGTCTCGCCATGCGGAGCACGGTTCTGGACCTGCCCGTCAAGCCCAGGGGCGGCAAGTCCCACAGAGAAGCGTGCAATCGTGGCTTTGGCTGCCAGGCAACCTTTAATGCTCAGCACTCATCCAAGATGACACCCCCCCCCCCAGCGCCCCCAGACCACTCCCCCCCACTCCACCGCCCCCGCCTCTAATGTGGCGGAGCTGCAGCACTGCCTCCACATTGCCTTCTCGTCCCCGTATTGAAGTCGGCGATCCCGTGGTGCCACGGTGTGCATTTCAGCCAGTGTTCAGGGTCTTCTTCCAGACAAGGAGATTCAGCTGCTCCTTTCAACTCAGGTTATTCAAGTTCCCATTCAGCCAAAGACCAGAAAAATGTTTACCTCTTAGAAACCTCACTGCATGGAAAAGAGGCCTGCTGTCCTTGATGTCACTTCATGTGTTTGTGTGGCATTGTGTGTCCATTTTTGTCCCTGTGTTTGAGGCAGTGCGGAAAGGGGTGAGGGGGCGGATGCTGATGTCTCTCTTTTAAATCACTTGTTGTTGACGTCTACATTTCAAACACTGCTCGGGGCTCTACACCAGAACAGAGACTGGGATTGACGCATAAGTTCTTTAAGAGATTCAGACTGGAGCTTGGTGTGTTCTGAGTTTATGTACATCCTCATTGGTTGGAAGAATGGGAATTGGCCAGTTTATCTGGTCTCCCTGTAGGGCAGACTTCCTGATTAAGGGAAAACATTCACAGTTTTTTTTTCTCATATTGTTGTGGCGAAGTGCTGGACACAGGACACCTCTGAACTCCATTAAATGCACAGTCATTATGAGCTGGTGACACTGGTCCTTCCATCTGTGCTATTCATTTCCAGCGGTCAGACTAAATTATGTAGGGAGTGAGATTTTCTCTGATATGGGTGCTGAGTTTTACTTTTTCCTTAATGGGTTCTTAACCCCTTTGTCTAGAAAAATGTAGACCTGATTAATACAAAAATGTACTAAAACCTGCTTAATTCATTTTCTTGTTATGCAAAAAGGTGTGTAGAGCACAGTACACTCAAAACTTCAGACCTCTATAAATAAACACAGTTCACTGACACTTCTGTCACTGTCAAAAAGTGTTAACAACGATCTTTTATGAATGATTCATAAATTAAAGTCTGGATTTGGAATTTTAGATGCCCTGCAATATTTTGAAAAGTTTTAGGAATTCTAGCTGATCACTGTCTGATGGTGCCTTCTGTACATCAATGATAGTTATTAATAACACAATGTAATTAATAATTAATTTATTTGTTAACATATGGTACTGTTAATAGTAGATATCTGGGGCTTTAAACCTGTAGTACTGGCAGGAGGGGACTGGTACTATAAAAACCTGCTCCAAACTGCACTAAGTGATAGAAAGAACAAACATATCTTTTCTATAGCTACTAATGCATTAACAACATTCAAGCTAAAACCCAACATCATTTTGCTTTTTGTTTAAAAACATTTGTTGATTATTGTTCTTCTGCAAGCAGAGTGGAGCTGTACAAGTCTCACATCTTTCTGTCATTTTATTGTATTTTATTCATTTTTTTATTGTTCTGAAACAATATATTGGCATTTGTTGGAAGCTGAGTTTTTTCAGTGCAGATATTTTAATTACTATCGTTCATGTTTCTGCGGAGAACAAAAATATTACTGGCTCAGTACCAGTGTATAGTCTAAAGAACAGGGTTTGTCTAACTTAATAACAGTCATTAATAACACATTCAGCAGTGAAACACCCCAGACAGCAAATCTCTCCTTGTCAACCTATTTCCCCTGTAAATATATGCTTATTCTATGATACTGTTTATTCATTGGCCCCACCGAGCAGAAATGACTGTCAATTGTCCGACCAGCTGAAAGGTATCGATTGCACTGTTTCCATGGCAACAAGGTGGCAGCCAGATCGAAACTCTTCTTTTTCTGCATTCACTAATCTGCTTTGAAAGGGATTTTGTGCACTGTTTAATCATACACCTTGGTGTGCTTCTTTGATGAAATTTGCTTTCAGTTCAATTTCAATTTCAACGTATTGAACGAAATTGCACTGTTTAAAGATGAGTATCTCAGGGTTTATCGTTAATAGAATGTACACAGAATGTAAAACGCAAGAAAAATGATCTCACCGTGTCGGAGCATAATGTCATGTTTAACCTTTTTTCAGTGGAACAGCTAGTTCCATTAACTGACTTGATCTGAGTCAAACCCGTTTGCCACATTTGTACATTGTGGTCAGAAGCAGGTTTTTCCCTCGGGTTATGGAAATATGGTCAGAACAGACACTAGCACTTATTGGTTTCCAAACAGAAGCAAACAGCAATGTAAACAAAATGAGCTACATTGGTCTTATATAGAGCATGTGCATGAATATGTCAAATTGGACCTTATTTCTCTGACCCTGTCACTGACACGGAATCTTAGCAGAAAAGCATTGGTGTGCCATTCTGCTTCAGCTTCCCTGTAGAACTAGATTTCTACAAATATCAACGTCATACTCTTATTATTAATAAAATAAAAGCTATCATTGAAGGAAAAGTCCATTGTTAAACATTCATTCACACTTCATTGTTCATTCTGCACCAACATTATGTTTGATTATGTGATGCAGAACTCCTGTGTGTAACTCTTTACTGTTAATCGATTGGTAATACCCCAAGAAAAAAGTTTAAATTACTGATCACCAACCATTTTTAACAGGCATGAAAATGAGAAACGACCAAGTTGCTAACTTTGAATGTCAGTCTTGTTAGTTTAATTGTATGATCACAATCATCATATTTTATGCTCCTTTAAAATCAGTTGTATTTAAAATTTCAAAAATAAAAAAGTGTTTTATTTGGTTTATGATGTATTATCCCTTGTTAGTTTGTTGGTCTGTTCAGGTCAGCACTGGGTCAAGACAGAAAAAAAAACAGACAATCATGCAACTGGTAACTGATCGTTTTGTAATGGCTGAAGCCAGCATGACTGATGTGTGTAGGCCAGGACATTCTTCCACCTAGGCCCAGCAGAAAACCAATTCCATGGCACAGTTAAAAGGACACAGTGCTGTAGGAGACTCCATCTTTTTGATTAGTTGTAAAACCTATGACTCACAGTTGTTCTGACTCACCATGGTTACTAAAACTCTATAATGGTCTGCTTAGGCCACATTTTGACACATTGAGGAGCTTAACAAAAGTCTGATTGAGTAATTTTTATGTCTTATTTTAGGTAGGTAGAAGAGCAAGATTTGTCACTATTATTGACCCAAGTAATAAGAAATGTGCCATTTAAATTGTTAGAAATTTCATGGCATTAGCAAAGAGTTATGTGTTCAATGGCATCCTTAAAAATGGTTAATTTGGTTCACTCAGTCTGCCTATTCCATCAAATGGAATATTGCCTGTGTAAGTGTCTTAATAACCCTTCTGCTGCCCAGCTGAGCAGATATGCTGTGTGTGCTGTGGTACAAAATGGCTGCTGTGCTCCACCCACATGCATGCTAAATATCAGTGGTGATGGAGGAGCATTCTCCCTCTCTGTAAAGTGCTTTGAGACTCAGAGATAAAGGCACAATAAAAAAATGAAATCCATTGTTATTCAACATAATCCATCCCTCATGTCTCACACTGATATACCTAAAATACAGAAAAAACACACACACACACAGGGCTGCAGTGTAATTCATCTTAAGGAACTTCTCCAGAATGTATGTAGACCTCATGATGTGGGTAGACCTCATTGAGTGTGTGGGCCACATGTTTTAGTAATGAATCCAACCTGAGTGGCAGGGCAGTGTATAATTTTCTTGAGTATCCAGCAGGAATGGAGAAATTTCAGTGGGCAGAACATCCATGTCACTGGTGTAGCAGCAACCGACTCACTACCTATGAAAGCTCAACTGGCAGACTGCAGAGTGAAAAGAAGCAGCATCCTGACATTCCCTGATGAAGGCAGTGCAGGGATGAGTACAAATAGAGAATTCCCAATAGAGAGAAAAAGAAATTGACACCTCACGTATGGTACAGGAAGTACACCATAATGTAGTTCTTAAGGAATCATTCATGGTACAAATTTCCAGTAAAAATGAGAACGAGTCAACATCATATTATTGTGCTGAGTGAAGTGACCCAGGGCTGTAGAACTACTATTTACCCTGAGCAAGAAATGCCTTTCCTTTCTCAGATCTCTGCAGCCTACACCAGATTCCAAAAGAAATTGCATAGGGAAACTACTCACCTGACATTACGTCGAATTGGGAAATCAAAAATGTATTTCCATTTCGTATTTTATTACACAAGGGAACATGCTGACCTCTGCAAAAAAAATCACATCTCAGAGTTTCATTTTTTATTTTATTGTAAAGCCTCTTCCTACGTTATATTATGTCTCACTTTGTTTGACATTTTAAATGGCTGCTCTTCTCCACTGCAGTGGCCTTTCACACTTTTCCTGTCATATTACTCTGTTCACATTTGATACAGCTCAGAACTATTCCCCACCTGCCCTTTAATTGCAATTGATAGGGTGTTCATTTTTTTCTTTCAAATTTTGTTTGAAAGTAGAAATAACTTGGGGCCTTTGTGTCTTATGCAGGCAGTACTCTTAAATATCTTGTACTCTGTAATATTTTAAGACATATCAAGGTCATGTTTAATAAACTTCTTACCCCCCAAAAGGGATATAATATACTGCTACTTGCCTTGTAAGCCAAATGAAAAATGTATGCTTCTGCACAGGAAACAGATAAAATTGAACAGAAGAAAGCAGACTGAATGTCTGTCTAATCTCACTACTCTTAACTTTAGCCTTTAGGCCGAAAAGTTGTTAACACCTTGGAATTTAAATATTCTTCAGATTGGTGGCTTTTTATATTATTTATGACGGCGAGCCTAAAATAAGAATTTCAAAGGGCTGAATGCAGTAATTCTTTATACAAGACCTCCCCTGGGTGTTTGTGGTACAGAGGAACCAGAAACAGAATATATCTTTGGACTGAATTACACTTTTAAACATCAGTTCATTACACAAGGCCACACATCCATTTACTGCTCTTCTGAAGTTTGGCGGTTCAATATTTTAAGGAGCATAGATGGGAAAAACACACTTTTTCTCTTTAAAATATACTGAGATCTTAATAAATATAGATTTTGTCCAGTCAGCTTTTTGAATCCAGTGAATGTGTAAATCTTTAAGGCCTCATAATAATAATAATAATAATAATCATCATCATCATCATCATCGATTTTGGGCAGTATGAATGTAAAAAGAAAGAAACAACATCAATAGTATTAGTTAATAACCCATTGCTCAGGGGTTATAATTTTCATGCGTTTATGTGTCCACCATCTGGACTTTTCAGACACAATCAGAAAATTAAGCATTCAGTGAAATCAATGCTTAAATCAAACACTTCCTGAAGTAATGTGTAGGGGCAACCTCACACTGTTTTTAATTCAGAATTATACACTGCAATTATTTCCCTCTCCTCCTCCCCCCCTCTCTTTAGCAAAGTGTAACATGCGCCTCCCTGAGACTCCATCCAATTAGCATGGCAGTGTTCAGGATTGGGATATTTGCTTTGAGGTGGTGCACTGCGTTTAAAGAAAATTGTTATCAGGCAGTGTGATGAGGTCTGGGTGGGTAATCAGGGTGTTGTTTTCTCTGCTGCCCGTACCTCTCTCTCACAACTCATTTTCCCTGCTTTCATCAGATAAACTCAGTACACAGCAGGCTGTGGGTTCCTTTAGCTGTGATCAATACAAATGAGTTTGTTCTGATTGCTGTGGTGTCTCGCCCACTAATGCAGCACAAATACATGATTCATAATTAAGATGGTGTTTTTTGCTGCCCTACATAATGATAAAATGTGTGAAAAGCAAATAGATATTTTCAATAAAAGAACATATTAAATAGATGTTATGACAATTTAGTGTAATGAAGTGATTTTTTTCAGCTGAGGGACTCGTGTGTGTGTGTGTGTGTGTGTGTGTGTGTGTGTGTGTGTGTGTGTGTGTGTGTGTGTGTGTGTGTGTGTGTGTGTGTGTTTGGATCTCTCCAAAATGTCATCTTACACACTACTTTTAATGCAACATGAGTTGCTTAACCTTCCCCCACTTGTCAGAGTTCAAACCCACCTGTCCCATGATCTGAAATTTAAAGTTCAACCCGGCTCTTCCATTTTCAAGTCATGAAGCCAGGAAACACAAGTATTGATTTGAAATGAAGTAAATTTAATGCAACAAAGCAGGACATGAACCAATAAACTGTACTGCAACATAAGAGTTTATTATCCATGGGATACATCTCATTGGCTTCAAGCCACAATAAAGGCAATGGTCCAACAAGTGATGACTTTCTGCAATGTTACTTCTCAGTATTTGGTGGTATTACTTTGCTGTGCTCAGAATGTATTTGGGGGAATGCCCTTCACATTAACCATGAGTGGAATATTTAATTTATTATTTCTTTCCATAAAATGTTTTGGTTGAGCAGAAGAAAGTACACCTTCCTAAATGATATTCAACTGATTGCAATTGACTTACAGGAACTTCCAGCAAATTATATTCATGCAGGTTGTAAAAAAAAAGAATGTGTCTGTATTAAAATGTATCTTGTTCAGTCATCTTTATGGGGTAAATGAAGATACAATAGAACATCAAAGATACAAAAACCACAGTTATGGACTAACCAATCAATTGAGTACAGCATGAACCAGGAGGAAACATGCAAAGCTACACCCTATTCAGTCAGTTGTTGTCACTAATACAAAAATCACAGCATTAAAATTAAATGACCATCAATTAAAACATTCTTACTGTTTTGACATTGCTAAGTTCTGAACTATCACCATCCCTGCTATGTTTGTAACTCAGAGGCTAAATAGCATAACATTTTCATAACAGCTTGTGAGGTGGAGTGGCTTTCAAAAAATAGTTCTGCATTTAAATAACAGCGCTGAAGAAAGCAAGACTTATGAAGTGAAGCTCAAGAGCATCTTTATTACATCAAAGGAAAGTGGGGAGGGGGTTGAATTTAATTACAAGTTAGAGACTGCCACCATTTCTGAAACATTTGTGGGATGAAAATTAGATTAAAATTAACGCCCGTGTCATATGAGTGAGCTTTGATTAATTTCTCAAAGGAGCTTACCTACAAATTGGTAAACTTTCATATTTGCAATTTAGATCAGGATCACTCCTTTACCAGGAACATTTCCATGGGAGACACCTTCACACTTTATTAACAGCTCAATCAGTGCCAAATATAAAATAATCATATCCCATCAGCCTTACAAACACACAGACACGCCGCCAATTCACACAATACCCAGACTCTGCTCTTTTTGTTTTCAAAATTGTCTTAAAAGATATAAAAATGAAAAACCATGAAACCTGTCTCATGTAATTTTATTAAATCTTTTTATTATTCCACTTCTTTAAGAAGGAACAGTTCATAAGTTAGTGTCAAACAAGGTACTGCATTGATCTAAATCTTCAATTTGTGTGTAGTCATGAATTATCATCATCCATTATTCATCTCTTTTTGTACAATGGTGGTGAGACAAAAGCAAGGCTACTGGTTTATGGCTGAAAGGATAGCAGACCACTAGTTATGTCTGCAGTGGAAAAGGCTGGGGATGACACCACCAAAATCTAGATTAATGGCGGGAATCAAACCGTAGTGTCATCTACGAGAGGGCACATCAATCATCCCAGATTACTCAGGATTAATGGCTGTGAAAGAAAACATCTTGATAATGGACTTTATAATGATGGATGGTGTCAGAGTTTAATGGATAAACTCAGAGATGAAGTTTCGGCAGAGGCCTCCCAGTGGTGATACCACTGCTGGCTATAGCACCTGCTGACTACTGCCAGCTGCATCCACCACAAAGTCCTTTTTTTAGCATGCTGCTTTGTCACAAACATTTGTTTATGTATAACTCTTTTCTCTTTTTTACCCTGCCCAGGAACAGCGCTTGAGAGTGAGAATGACTGTCTTGCGTGTGAGAGACTGAAGAGAACAGTATGTAGAGAAAGGGAAGACTTTGAAGATTGATTATTCTGTCAGGCAATGTAATTAAAGCAGCTGGAGGCTTTACTGTATGAGTGTCCCAAAAATGGGCTCTGTCTCAGTCCACCTGGAGGAGCTGCCTTCCAGTTTCCTGACTGTAGAATCAAACTCCTAAATGGCTAAGAGTCTTCTATATCTGGCACACTAAAGCCCATTCTGAATGGTGCTGTGAAAAAGATTTTGCGTTCCTTCTCCAGACATCTACATTGATCCATTCAGAAGACATTCCTATCTATAGTTATGTACAGAAGTTTATAATAAATGGCTTTAAGAGTCTATAGACTGTACCCTCATCTAGGCATATTAGCTTTCCTTTATTGTATTTGAATGTCTGTATAGTTAATTTGATCCAATACAACCAAATAATTGTTTTATTTTATGAAAGTGTACTGCAGCACACATATTAAGAGACATGAATGCCATAATTAAATGGGCTAATTAAAATGATGTTGTAAATGAGCCATAATGGATGTTATCTAAAAATGAACTATTAAATTCTGGCTGAGGTGTATGAAGCAATAGTAGAGAAGCAAATCTTGAGTCATGGAACCAAGATGAGGTTTTCTGTCTGTTTACAAATAATGGTAAGTGACTTTGATGTCACTTTTTTGTTCAGAAAAGGCAGTTAACTTATTTCCAAAACGATTGTAATACTTGCACGCAATTCCTTGTTTGTGTGGAAATTTTCAGACACATTTTATAACATGTTGGCTATGTTAGTCATAGCGTTCATGGTTGTGTGGGTAATGTATACAAAGAGTCAGCAAACAGTGATCCACTCACAGCCCCCCCGCCACTGTAAGAATGCTTGATACACCCCTGGCTATAGCCAGAAATCCACATTGGCAAAGCAACAACTGTGCCAGCTTTGCCAGGGAAAGGTAATGTTAGTGTCCTTAGTGTCTAGCTTTGAAGCAATCCATTTTTACGGAATTGACAGAACAATAATAAATATGAAAATAAATATAATCAGAATGGCTGGCAAACAGAGGTGGAGTAGCATCCCTGTTACTAGGCAACACAAAACATTATATTTTAACCAATTACAAATGATCTCACATTGGAGGCAGTTGTGCGGACAATTTGACCTGTACGGCCAGCGAGCACGTGCTCACTGTGGTGTGCAACCTCAATGCAGAGGTTCATTTTCTGTCCTGTTTGTTTCCGTAGTAAGTATACTTGGGCCTTAGGAGTCCACAGTCCTGAGCAATGATATGATAGTATGGACTGATGGCTTGTTATCTATTGTCATAATAACATTCTTGGTAGTCTGAGACATAGACACTTAGGTTTGGTAATACAAATGTCTTGGATGGGTAAGGACTCGGCTTCAGAGCACCTCAGTTTGGCATTACTGGGTTTTGCATGCTGACTAATCAACCATTTTGAAAAGTTGTAAAGCATGCTGGGATACATGAGATTGTCAGAGAAAGCAAAGCAGAGAGGGATCTGGGCATCCAACCTCAGTGCTGGAAGGATATGATATATCTGTGGGAGGAAATAGCTTCTTGTTGACACTCTAAATCCATGGGAGGACACAGATAACCTACTTTGAGTGCCAATATGAAGGGGCAATAGTATGTAGCCTGTTGGAGCATCTCAAAAGGTAGGGTGTTGACTGAAGTGCCTGCAATAATTAAGAGGATTGATAGAGATGATCTGGTGATTAACTGTGTCCAATGCATTGAGCAAACATAGAAGAATCAGAGCAGAGGGCATCGAGGCCTCTTCTGAACTGTAGAAAGCCTCTGTCACAGTGAGAAAAGTATATTCATTTAAATAATTGGCACTGAAGGTCGAGTGGATAATTTTTCAGAAGGAAGTAGGACAGTATGTTTGATTGTTTTGAAGAGGAATGGCAGAGGAGAATTCTTTGGTTTGAATACTTTGTACTTTGTGTCTGGACAATTGAGTGGCCTAGAGTGCATTCCCTAGGCAGAGGCCGGATGGAAGCTTTTTGAAAGAGCACAGCCACTGCTCAGAGAGTTAATCAGAATATATGGGAGAACTGTGGTTTAGATAGCCCAGAGGAGAAGCTCAAGAACTGGTCAGTCAATGAGACAAAAGGCACTCTAGGATATCAGCCTCAGAAACTGGGAAAAATACTGAGAGATGGGGGTGGGGCAAGTGTTCGCTGGATGTCTGCCATTTTCATCTCAGAGGGGGTTGTAAAATCATTTGCAGGGAGGATGAAGGCAGGTGTGAGTTGAGCATGTTAGGGAAAGTTGAGAAATGTTGAGAAATATTGAACAAGGGTTGTATCATGCTTTAGGAGTAAAACGCCTTAGTATCTGAGACAACTGATGAGAATTGGTAGGATGCAAAGACAGTAGGCATTTTTGACAGCTCAATTTTATGATATATGAGACCATCACTGGCAATTGTGAGGCTTGTCCCACACATACAAATAAGGCTACTGCTGATATTTTACTTTCTGGGTTTTTTTTACCCAAAAATGTTGAAAATTCACAACTTGCACTGAAACTGTTCATAACACAAAGAGGAAATCTGGCCGCTGTACCTGTCCATGTGTTCTGCAGAAACAGAGTCACCACGGTGCTTTAGCTTCTCTTACATCATTGGTATTCCTCCTCCTGTCTCCTTATCCTAGCAGAGACTCTGCTATTGGTCCACATGGATCTTCTTTATTTCATGATCTGAGCCTCTGTGCTGTGTTTACTGAGGCTGTGATCCTGCTTTTCCCCATGCTTGAGCAGCACAGTTAACCTCAGTGACCTGTATCCATTCCACCATGAAATCCAGCTCAGCTCCATCCCTTTGCCTCTGTGCTTCTGATGTGTAACATAGACTGAATCAGGAAAAATGAATCAAAAACTAAAAAAGCTCAGATTTGGTGTCCAGATTATCAGGTATAAACCTTGGAATGAGCCTGGTTTTTATTAGACATCCTTGGATGTATAAGTGTTTGCATGTGCACATGTTGTGTTCACATTGGTTTTCAAAATAGATGTTTG
Organism: Albula goreensis; assembly: GCA_022829145.1. NCBI lineage: Eukaryota > Metazoa > Chordata > Actinopteri > Albuliformes > Albulidae > Albula > Albula goreensis. The sequence goes on along the minus strand of CM040754.1, from coordinate 24,319,009 downwards.
GGATTCAATGTAGCCTACACAAAACCTTTTTTAAAACAATGTTTTTTATTTCTCTGTTTCTCCATGTGTTTATCAATCTATTTATCAATCTGTTTATTCACTCATTCTGCAGACAGGTGCCCCTGAGAGTGGAATCTCAGGCTTGACTTCTCCTGGTTATTTCACGTTGTTTCCCAGCATCAATAATGCACAGGGAATCATGGCAGGCGAAATGAGGCAGCGCTTGCCTTCGATAACCAGATACGTGTCATTCTTCAAAACCCACCGGCATGTGCGCAAACAATCAGGTTGCCCCAGGATAGATCAAATTACCCTGCCAGGCATTTAATACCTTCATTAACATTTCATATTTCATCTTAAAACTCTGTCATTACACAATCATGAGGGGGAATATCATTTCCGGTAATTTGTGTAATATAGTATCAGGGGTTGTATCAAATGTTAATTTAGTCTATTTGCAGAATGGTGGTCGAATAATTCACATCTGTTTTCGCTTAATTTGGAAACAATTTTTTTAATGATATCCAGATATCACTACAGAAACCACTTCACAGAAGTATCATATTAATATCCCTTGTGTTGAACTTCAGAGATCAATAATAATTCATAAAAGTGTTAAGGCAACAGATGACTAGACAGACATGCATCGGTGGTGAATACAGAGGTGAAAAGAAACAAGGGGTCATTTCCTTCAATCTTTTACTGTGAAGACAGCTTTATCTTCTATGTGCACCAAGTGTAAAATGGACTAAAACACAGATGCACTTCCCTGCATTTCACAGGTTTTGGGCAGCGATTATAAAACATGGTATTAGGAGAAAATCATTCCCACTCACCACTGTCAGACTCCTGTGAGGTGATCCTTTTATTACAAAGAGGCAAAAAAATACTGGCTTGACCTTGGAGATATTCCCCGTGGCAACATAACACAGATTAAACCAGCAGTATGTTGAAGCTTCAGCTGCAAGAGCTCACTGTATTATTACAGTATTGAATGAGAATGTTCGGGGTTTGAAGCTCCATAGCCTCTATGTTTTAACAGATGATAATAAATGCTATCATGTTTCAGTTATCAGACTTTATGGCAGTGGAACTCAAACATGATAGCACTTATTCTCACCTGCTCACAGTAGTTTGAGCTATCATACATGTTATTCGTAGAGAGGATGGTTGAGATTCAGTATAGGTTACAGACTGGTGACAAGATAGGCTGAGATGGCTTATTCCCATTGGAGTAACAGCATGACAGCCATTTCAATTCTCAAAACCTCACCCTGCTGGCCTGCTGAGTTCTGTCAATATTTTACCCTGAAATGAAGCCATGTTTCATTCTGTGCTAGTTGAAAATCAGTGAAAATGTAACCAGATTTTTCAATGAATCAACAAATCAAACGAAGCTACACTGACATGGTTTTTCCATCTCTTGATAAAATACAAGTCTTTAATATGTGATTTGTTCAGCCAACAGTCCATTCACATATGCCAGTTACGAAAACCATGTTTCAGTATGCTGTGGGTCAGGCCATGTTGAGGACTGAAGTTTAACTCAGGTCGTTAAGCATAGATCCCCCTCTGTGCTAAATATTAAAACAGAGAAATAACATTTCTGTTCAAACATAGTGCATATATTGTGCATATGCATTGACTGTGGGTTATATGACTGTAATAAAAATAATAATATGCCATATGACAAAAGACACATATAATACCAAATCAATGTCTCTTTCTTAAGGAACAATGTCTTTGAATAAATTATATACTCATACTGCACAATGTTCATACAGTCATAAAAATGTCAGAAATTTAAAGTTATTCTGTAGCTTGAACTGATGTATTGCGTAGGGTGAAACAACAGTCAACCAAAAGCAGAAGTGCTGAGGTAAAGTTACTGAATAGTGTGCTGGCCTGTTCAATGTGGCTTGTAAGTGTTAAGAATTGCGCAGAAGGAACACAATACTTCTTGCCCAGAAAGTCAGCCAGCTAAAAGCTGCACATGTTATTTTAGGCATCATTCTGTGAAGGTATTATTTGGATCAGATGTGGTGACTGAAAAGACATTGACATGTGGATGACATCAGCGTCATACTCATCAAACCACTTACTGAGCTGAAAGGCACTCGTTTCCACAGGGAAGACATACTGAAGCACAGGGCGACGTTGAGCTCTCCCTAAATACCATTCAGTAATGACTGACATCTAGCTTGCCTTCAAAGGATCTCAGTGCCCCAAACTGTGTTCGGAAAATTCAACCAACACCCTTATTGGACCCTTCATTTCTCAAACACTGTTTTTTGTATTCTGTTCTACCATATACAGAGCTAATTTCTCCAATTCTGATAGGTAAGTCTATGTGCTATATGTATGTGTAAATATATGCTATCTGGATGGCACTTTACATACGACATCATGGTCTATTATGAATAGCTTATTAATTAGGAACTGGACTTACCTTCACGCTTAGAGCTTTAAATCTGCTTCCATGTCTATTAAACTGTTGTTATACATATTGTACAAACTCTTTATTGAAACATTCTTCAAGAGGAAAAGCCTCAATGCCTTTGACAGATTAAGGGAGTGGTAATCTGTTCCATGTGTCAGTGTGACATATATGACTGTGTGTGTGTCTGTGTGTGTTGTGCATGTGTGCATGCATATATAAATACATTTTATATATGCATGTGTGTATGCATTTATTCACACATAAACATGTTAGTTTCAGCCTGTTGTTTCTGTTGATGCATGCTGGAAACAGATGAGATGAAGCATTTGGGGTATTGGTGGACCATCATAGTGAAGACATGTACCCAGGGGTCCACAGCTTTTATGTATTTATTGATTTTTTTAACATCAATCATTTCTGCAACGACAGACTGCAAATTACCTTGCAAACAAAGTCGCCATGTTTCCTCTGAGGATTAAAAGAAATATGTTCATCTGCAGAAAATGACATGTTTACACATACATTTCTAATACAGCCTCACCTGGGTGGCCACACCATTTAGTTTCATACAGTGGTGTATAATTTGTGTGCCAAGCTTGTAGTTTTTCTTAACGAGATCGGGGAATTAATTCCCTTGTTATGGCTAAACAAATCTGTGTACTTGAAACTGTAATTAATTTATTTCAGATATTCAAAAAGAGTTAGTATGCACCCATCAACCTGAATCAGAAACTTTCTGTGTACATTATGTTCCAGGCAATAAAAGGCATATGACTTACTGCTCATGAGAGTTAATTCATGGCACTCATACTTGACTTGCCATGCTATGACTAGATAAAGTTTAAAGTTAAAGATGTTAGTTAAACTTTATTTTGATTGCTATGGTATCAGTTGATTAAATTTTGTCATGGATTTTATCTTTTTAAATTTAATTTAGTCTTAATTGGCTCAGGGAACCAGTTTACCTCCAATTTTCAACACTGTATTTGTGTCCAGCACATTGACTTATTCCCAATTCCTGGAGCTAAAATGAATGTTTGTGGCATGTTCACAGTTTGATCAGGCCATACTCCGGAGTTTCTTTTCAATCAGAGCAGCATTGTCCCAGCCTGCTACCTTTCTGGTGCCCTGGACTCCCTGTAGCCAATCAGCTTTGGATGATAATGCATAACCCATTTGCGTTTTGTGTAATGAATGAACCCATTTCCGCCAGCTACCAATAAGCATTTAAACAAAGGACACAGAGAGGGATTGTGCTGTGACAGTGGGAGAAAACCACTATCTGTGCTGCTTAGAATGCAGGCTGGATTGATTAAAGGTTGCCTTTTTTGTAATCCTGACTGCGGAAAAGATGGTGCAAATCATTCCAGAGAGAGGGTAATTTGTCTCCTGTGCTCATCCTTATTATGTGATTTTTGTTATACATGTGGATAGATTCATTATATTTCATGCAGTGTTCATCACATAATTGTAACCATGTTTAAACCCGAGGCATCATTAAGCATCCTGCCCACTCATTTCCATTGCAGCTGAAGGTGAGTCCTTAAGTACTGTAGATTTTTCTGGTAAATCATGGAGATCCTTGTTAAAACAGTTTTGCTTAACACTGGAATTTGATGAAAAAAATAATTGAAAATGTTAATTACCCTACTGATGTGCTTTGTACAGTAACATTTCCTGCTGTTTGGGTATGACACTCTCATACAATTTAGAAAAGTAAGATTGCAAATAAACATAATTACTTCAATTATGAAGTCCTAAGCACATTAAACAAATAAAGAAGTGTATACTACCCAGGTTTTGTGTAAAAATGACTACACAGATATTTATTTAGGCTAATACTTTCATCCATAAGACCCCTGGTGTTTCAAATATACCAATATATGTCTTTTATATATTTTGTATATATAATTCTTAGTGTAATGCAAAGGATGACACCAGGTAGTGCTTCTGCAACATAAACAAGAAAGTATTAGCAATAACCGTATATACACACATCTGACAATCAGTATGTTGGAAAGCAACAGACTTCAAAAGTTTGCTTTATTAATGGAAAAAAAAGGACCTACTCCTCTGACAGTACATGTCATAATGTTTTGGTCGCAGAACTGTTAGAAGTCTGTCTACTGTGGCCTATTTTTGGCCCTCAGTGACTGCAATCAGAAAAACAACAGGTGGCAACCCAACTCCAGTGAGTGGAAATCTGACAGGTGCACACAAAAAAAAATCGCAAGCACATCTCTGATTTCACACTGAAGTCCTGTGAGAAATTCTCACTAAAACAAAGACACGCTGTCCTTTTTTCATCATGGAAACTAAAACCAACAAGCAAACTCTTTAGAGACTCCCCTCTCCTGGCTGATTCCCCATCCCTCTGTGAACTCTGTGCTTGCTCGTGTGTGTTTGTGTGTTTGAGTGTGTCTGTGTGTGATGCTCAGTTGAGGCTTGTGATGGAAGATTTTTTTGTCTTATCATATAAGAAGACGGGAGCTTGGTCTCACTGCTGTTGTCTGGCTGCACTTTTAGCTTCATCTATTCCCAGTCCATGAGCTCTCAAACATCAGTGAGTTTGGATGGAGCGTGTATCTGCCTTATCTGCCGCTGTTCAGTAGACCTTTTCCATGAGCACAACACAGACATGCCCACTGTTGCTGGGTCATCTGAGTCACTCAAATGCTCTTCTTTTCAATAAGACATACAAAAAGTTTATTATGTTCTATAGAAGGGCAAAATAAACCAAGACTGAATCTTTTGTTCCCTAGTTTAATGGTAACAAGAAACAGGGGCATCAAGCAAACCAAATTTGTGGGTGGACACCATTTTTAGACATGTTCAAAACTACACAAGACATAAAAATTATACATACGCATATATTAATAATTAAAACTCTTCTGTTTCTAGCAACAAGTGGGTACTCTTCTAGATGTGGCTGTAAAGGACCCTTTCTCCTATATTAATCTCTTGCAAGCCTGTCTGTGGAAATTATGAAATCTGGATCCTTATCACAATGCTCTGCTGTTGGTCTATTTTACAAAACGTATTCTAATGGATCAGCTAAAAGCTTTGTAGCAAGTATGTGACCTTGGTTGAAACCAAGGCAATTTTTATCTTATTTAATAAAAAGTTTTTGTATGTAATTATACAAAGCTGATTTTGTGAATATGCAAAAGAGTAAATGTTTGACTCAACCAGTCAGTTACACACAGGAAGCATTTTCACCTTTATGTGATAAAGAATTATATATATAATTTCGATTATAAAACCCATTCCAATTTAGATAACTAACAGTGGTCACACCAAAACAATGCTATGAAAATGAACAATAACAGTGAATATCACTATAAGTATTTTATAAATATTTGTTGCTGACAAGTAACTGCAGTTAACTAAAGTTCTAATGTACAGCAGGTTGAAAACCTTCATCACACTTTTCACTGTCCTCTGGCACACTCAGAGTTTTTCCTCTTTAGCAAAGTGAGTGGAATTAAAGCTAACTGACAGATGAGTGATAAAGTGCTCTAAAATGTACTTCTGAAGTGTAAGTGTAGTGTGGGAAAGATTGAAATATGAATAATGAAACAAACCAAAACAATGTTCAGTTAACATAAATAGAATCAAGAACATCCTGACCTTTTATTTAAGTATCTGACACCCAGGAAATGTGAGGTGATGGTTTCAGGTTTTTGTAATTTATTTTTCAATCTCTTTAACATCTTCATAAAAACAATGATAAGGAACAAGAGAACAAAACTAGAAAAAAAAATAAATCTTACATAAATGCACCTTACAAATAAAAACAATGAGAAATTGCATAGCACTCAACCAAACAGTCAAAGCACTGACCTGATGCAGCCTTGCCATCGACCCCCACAAAATAAATAACGACTACGTTTGATAGCCAAACTGATTTTAAATTAACAGTGGAATCCAACCAACTCCGCAGGATTGATTTCATAGTGGAGGTCAGGCCTGCCAATAAAACATGACTTGTGCAAATTTAATTGAATGTAGGTGTCATCCACAAGAATGAGCAGCCGTGGGCCCATGGGTACAACCACACACATTATGACAGGGCATTCTGTGAACTGGAACACTGGCATTTATCAAAAAAGGTTCTGCATTTCTACAATCATTGCCCAGCTTTCAAGAATCAGTTTTTTCTTAACAAACCCCACCGAATAAATAGCCATGGATTACCAGTACAGTAAAAAAAAAAAAAAAAAAAAAAAAACTTTCTTTAGGTGCATTCTCTGGCACAAATCTCTGTTGCTTCAGGTTCAAAATGCCAACACTATATTAATATTTATAACAGTACCTTAAAACCTGTAACTGCCTCCCATTTCTCTGTTTCACAGGGCAATAAGCTAGTTCAGTCAAGACAGACACTGTAGTCCCTGCACTACCTGTATTTTTGCCAACTGCTGGTGGCAAAGTGGAATAAACAACTGAGTTTCCACTAGCATGCCATTTGTAAGCAATAAAAAGAGGGGCCTCGTTCCCAAGTTTCACCCACCTTCTTAGCAAAACATAATCACTCTTTTCAGGTGCTCATACCCCAAAATCATTGATGTTCCTGCCCTTGAATTGGCAAGCTATGCAATTTAGTTTTTCTGCACTCTATGTGTCTGCAAGCCATCAGCCAGGGTGTGAAATGCAAGAGACTGAAAAACCACACAGATAAAGAATACTGAACTAGTAGATCATGGTTACGTGATTGTCGGGCCCAAAGGCTTAAATGGGACGACTCAGTGGTCTGTTATAGAAATGTATTATATTTCCTCAGGCACTTGGTGACTGAGGTGCAGCGCTGCATTAATCTTCATGATGACATTGTCATCTTCACAGCATGTCCTGTGAGTTTTCCTTGAGCACCATTACCCCCCTCCAGTCATACCCCGCTTAGATACTCTGCCTTCTCCCACAGACTCAACGTGTCCCACCACCGTTCCAATAGACTACACCAAACACAGCTCTCATATAGATATGCACTCATACATACATTCAAAGTAGAGTTTTTAAGTCAGGGCCTGCTTTAAAACTTTAACTCAAATGTAATGAAACTTTATTGTGATGGGAAGCTATGCACTTTATCCAGGCCATTGTATCTTGACATGACAGCCTGATACTCACTTTTAAAGCCTCTCCTTTTATGATTTTAGCCTTTGTGGCAAGGATGCAATTTTCACAGAAATGGGCTAGATGGGCTGTTTGCTAAGAGTCTTACATTTCTGTAGCCAACAACTTTCCATGCATGTGCAAGATGTGTATTGCCACAAATGTGGATCAAATGAAAACCATGTGGGATGGAAGATCCCTCTGAGAAAGGCTCTTTCCATGAGCCGTTTGATCACTCTGAGTACACAGGAAAATCAAAGATGCATCAGTACACATTTGATAGGAGAGAATGTCTTCATCAGCAACCATCATGGGAAGTGTTTCCATGGTTTGTCAATCACTGCCTTACAGGAACCAGTGAAACCCACTGCACTCTGCAAAACAGTTCAAAGATCCCACTGTACAGACATGATGGGAGAGAATGTCCTCTATGGGAAGTGTTGCCATGGTTTGTCAGTGACTGTCTTGATATCTCTAACTCCCTTGGGTTCATGGAGCCTCACTTTCTCATCACAGTTATGAGACACCAGGTAAGATGAAATAGCTGAGCAAAATTTACTAACACTAAACAAGCTCTCACAAATAATAATATTAAAAAATCAAAACAAAATTAATTTTGAGAATGCTGTTACGAGATCGGCATGTATAGTGGTTATGTAGGAGGGTGTGAATCTCATTTATAAAACTGCAAAAAGCTATTATGTAACACTGATGAATAAGCATGTGGTGTAAACACTTCAGATTGGGCACTAGCAAAAATTATATCACAAAGACAGTGGACATCATCATTTTTAATAGTTATGGTCAAACTAGAAGAAAAAAAACAAACATTGTTGCGCTCAACCTCTGATTAAGGGTATATTATATATGTATATATTTACGTATATATACTGTATATATAGATATATATTTACACACAGCAATTGCACACAGCAATACACTCTGCAAAAAAACACTAGTATATTTTATAGTAGTATAAGAGCAGCAGTGAAACAAAACACACAAATTTTGGCGAATGGCCTTCTTCAGCGTGGTAATGTCTGCATTTTTTTCTACGTATCAATAGTCATGGTTGAAATACAATTTGATTTGCTAGTATTTAGACTGCTGATACCATAAACCTCTCTGAAAAGCAATTGGTGTTTACAGCTGTCAGGTGTACTTTAAGATTATGCCACCATTTGAACTGGACTCAATTAACCTAACAGGAATGATGGAAGCATAGTGTCATTTTCAACATTAATTAGTCTTCTGATTTAGAAGTAAATATTCCCTACATAATTAGCTACCAAACAACACAGGCCCTTCCCGTATGTAACTGCTGTTCAGGAGAATGAACCTTCAGACAACATGAATGCGTTTGGAAGGAGTTTATTATGATGTAATGAGTTGTATATTGGTATGGACATTGATCTTGGGCTTGGGGTCCAGGGGGGCAGTGTCATGCCTCACTATTTTTTAGGATGAAGTGAACCCCCCTTTGATTGCCAAAAGAGGGTGAAAAAAACAGAATAAAGGGAAGTAGACTTGAAGGTGGAGATGGGGAGGGGGAGGGATATCAGAAACAGAGAGAATGATGGGAGAGAAGGTACATGGCAAATAAATACCTGCATAGACAACCGGATTGGACAGATACTGGTGTTTGAGTGAAGGGTTGTCGAAAGGTTGCATCTCCTGAAATTTGTTATTAACAAACTCCAATCAAATGTTGTTCTGCATATCCTTTGACAACAAAATCAATGGGGTGGATGGAATAGAATGGGACTGGCTATATGTGTCGAACAGAAAAGACATAAAGAGATTCATCATTCAAAAAGGTTTATTTCATTGTAAACAGTGAGGAACCTACTGTTACACCATCACTTTACATACAGCCGAAAAGAAAGGGAAAAGCATGATATTGCATAGTCTGATTGTAACTGCACTTGGAAAGTAAAATATCTCTGGTTGTCAGGGAAACTGTTTGAACCACATGCACAGGGTAATTCTGTTTCTGGATTGTGCTTCAGGCCTGCTGTGGGGTGGGGGGTGTATCAGAACAGAGGTGGCATGGAGACCTGGGCATGTCAAACCAATGAAAGAAGAATCAAAATGCAGTAGCGCATTCAAAAGTATCAAAGAGCAGCCAGTAGTGGGGGGGCTGTGAGGGGGCAGTTGTGCAGGATCGACACTCTGTCAGCCGGGCCGAAACCTGACGAATCATCATCTGATACCACATGTGATGGGAGGCAGGAGACTGACACTGGCAGGAAGACAGGAGGTTCAGTCTGTAAGATTCAGGTTGCATTCAGTCACAAGGAGGAAGGGATCATTCACATCACAAAGAGGCATGAATGACAGGACACTATCTTGCAAAAATAAGCCATTTTCTCATGACAACTTTTGCATTTACACCAATTAGAAAGGCTTAAAGCAGACCGTGAACAAGTAATAAATAATGATGTAAAATAAATATTCCACAAATTGACATTCTTTTCATCAAAAAGAAAAATGTAAATGTGAGTTAAATATCAAAATCAAATCAAGGCCTATAATTTATATGTAGTAATAAATAATAAAAAACATTTTTTTTTACAATTTTTAATGTTGAAAATAGAATTAGTAGCTTGGTTAAAAATGATTGAAAAATAGTACTGGTAGATAGTACTAGTAAGATGTACACACTGATTGACATAATAAAAAAAATGCTAAAATGGAAACAACAAAGCTTTCTTCCTCTGAGCTTTCTGTCCCCAAAAATGTAGGATGTTTTAGCAAGTGCTCCCAGAGGCAATCAGACAGCTCTTGTGGGTCTCATTTTACAGAGTAGCCAGAATTCTATCCCAGCGTCCCTCCTGCATGGTCCCATTTAATGGAGAGGAATATTCAGGTTTTACATGGAGAGCTGTCACTACTTTAAAGCCCTTAGGGGAAGCCAGAGAAAACATATTATGGCAACAACAAAAACCTCTTAGAGATCACAGTGTGTACTTTCTGCCTGGTACATGAACTGATGGCTCTGAAACAAAGGGGGGAAAAACATTAGGATTTATAGAGATAATGAGCATACGCTAGATATAAAATCTCAAGTGCTTATTCGGTGAAGCACAGATATAATATTGCACAAAGTGTGGATGTGAGTAACACCCTTTCTGTCCATATTCCATCAATCTACACAGATCACTGGAATTGTAATTTGTCTGTAATTTTGTCTTTATGTCACATTTAAACATTTTAGAGTCAATTTTAATGTTCCAGATTCAAGTCATATTGGTCTAAACAGATTGTGTTACTTCAAATCATGTTTCTTCAACTCATGTCTCATAAGTACATCACTTACATTGCTGCAGCAGTAGCATTACAAATTAGTCTAAAATAAAATCAGCCATGATACAGAGATCACACACATCTGTGTTTTCAAGTTTAAAAACTGCACAGACTGTGTAATGATATTATAATAATTTGAACTTTGTCCCATGAGTTTGGACTGTCAAAGAGAGTCCTTTATTCTCTTTTCAGATATTAGATGAATGTGTGAAATGTACAAATCACACCCTGTGCTGCATGTTTATATTTATGTTTCCCATGATGTCACATAAAAGCACACAACGTGACAGTAATTAAGTTGATTAATTGGTTTAATCTAATTCTCTGTCCTGATCTGACAGCGTTCAACAAATAGATTTACTTCTCTTCCAATTGCTGGGACGTTACATGCTTATCAGCAGTTTCCTCTAGTGCCATTCAAAGGGCTACATAGATGGAGACTCACAGTTTAAAGACATGAACAGTGAGGTTATGAACTTAGACAGCTCAGGGATGTAAAGTCAATGATCTATCATGTGTAAAGCATGGCAATAAATGAGCAAAGCGGATCAACAAACCTCTAAATAACCCTTCATTATGTCCCCATGAATTGTTTATGGATTGAGAGGAAAACATCTGTTTTTTTTTCATTCTTTGTAATTAAATGGCACGGTGCATGAGCTGACAACCTAATCACAGCTATGCGGAGGAAGTTAATATTGTATGACATCATTGTGCCTTTCTGGCAATCCTCGCTGGTGTAATGAATAATGGAGAGGATCGTTCAACAAAAACCCGAACAGCAGGAGATTCCAGTCCATGGAACGACGTGTCAGAGCCTTCGTCTCGTATCCTACACTTCAGATGTCTGTTTTACGTCATCCATAGATACAACTTCCAGCTGAAGGAACAGTGCACATAACACACATTGTAAAATTGGCTAAATTTTGAAATCTACTGTTGTTGTAAGTGCTTAGCAAAGCATTAGCAACTGAACAATGTGTGTGATTAAAATTGCACCATTGCTATCCGTTATGTATTTGATTTATAGCTCAGAGTTTACGTTATTGATGGGTCATTTTGTCCGATCCTCACAGTTCTTCGTAAAAATCCACCACACTTTGAAGTTGCATTAAAAGCTGATGTTAGACAGTATGTTATCCCAAAGCCAGCCCCAGCAGGCAGTTAGAACAAAGTATAAGGTATATTAGAGAGCTGAAACAGTCAGGTGAATGGGAGTGTTTAATGAGGCATGAACAGAGAAGAAGAAAGAATTATATATAGAGTGGGAGGAACTGCAGAAAATTTGTCCAAAGAGTGTATCTTTAAGAGATGAAAGCTAGAAAGGGCTATGAGAGACTGTAAGGTTTTTATGTCATCTTGTACTTTATTCCACCAGCAATCCAAAGTGGATAAAGGTTCAGGTTTAGAAATGTATGAGAACAAAGCGATGAAAAGAACAATGTTCCCAAATGAATGCTAACACTACATCACGCTCTCAGCCTGTTATGTGCTCACTCATCTACCACAGTGAATGACAGCTCCACCCGGATGAACACCCCCATTTCCAAAAGCAACCTCACCTTATCTCACTCGCCTTCATTTCACATTTATATATGTGTCCTTTTCAGAGGGCTACTGACAGCATTTTAACACCCACAGGCAAATTCTCAGTAATATCTTACTTATGAAGGGCCAAGATGAGAATAACCTTTAAATGTTTGCAGTTTCTAAACAGCTAGGATCAACTATCCACTTATACCAGCAGCCTATAATATTGCGTCTGTCTATAAAATCACATCTCTTAAATCTTCACCTGCTTTAAGATGTATTTGAGAAAAAAATCAAATTATTACTGATTCTGTTCAAGTTTTCAATAGACAGACCTCACTATTTTCTGGTCGTGGAGAAACCAGAAAAGCTGAGCTACTCTGCATTGCTGTAGGACTGCATGACTGTAACCACAGCAACTGCAGTGAGAGTGATGTAGGGCAAACATTATCTACAGCAAAATGGCATGCATTGCTTTCCATAAGCAGTACCAGCCCATGGCGGAGTGCACCTGTGTTGGAGTTGCCTTGCACTCCTGGAGCTATGCATGTCAGACAATAAGTTAGAGTAGGTAACCTTTAATAAGAAATGTGTCAATATTAATACACATCTGCCATTGGACTATCTGTTTGAATGTAAGGTAACTGCAGGAGCCTGATCATTTTAATAAAAGAAATATAAAAGAAACCAAGCTTTGGCATTTTATTTTATATTTCATTCTTCATATAGTTCTCGATAAGGTGCCACTTTAGTTAAGATTAATGTTTTGAAACATTGCCTTTTAAGTTGCACATATTGAGGCCAAAATAAACTATATTTCTTTCATAAGGCCCAGCATTTTCTACCCTAACAAAGCTAGGAACCCTACACAGGCTAGGAGTGACCAGCTCATAATTATAATGGACTTCTCCAAACTAAAATATCATGAATTTGATATATGTTTTATTTAATTCCTATATAGTGTACTTTCATATTTAAATTTAAGTTGATGAATTAACCCAAAGCTAAGTTTCCTTAAGAATTATAGGGTTTTTTTTACATAGCTAGGGTTAAATTATCAAAACAGTATTCCATAAATAATTCTGTCATACCACTTTGTTCTTTGACTGTAACACTCTCTAGATATATATCAGTCATGGTAAATACAATCATATTCCCATATTGTCATACTGAAGACAAATGCCTCCTTATTTATGTATGTATGTATGTATTTATACTTTCTTTTAGAATTTTGAAGTCATTTGGAAATGCTATACACTTTTACTGGCTGCAAATGCCTGTGATTTGAGAGCGAGGGGAGCTTCCTCCATTACAGTGAGTAATCATCCTCTATGGGACTTGACAGAATAAAATAATACAATACACAAAAAGGAGGTGATAAAGATGAAAAACAGCCCAGGAGGATTAGTGGCCATTAGCGGCAGTCAGAGCCACGATGAGAGGGGGGATGCAGCGATGAATTACTGTCGCTCTGGAGGTTACTTTTATTAGCAGAAAACGCAGAGTAAAAACCAAAGGCCATTAATATGGAAAGAGCCAGCCGAATTAGCTCATCACCACTGTCTACGTCTGCATCTGAGGATGAATAGAATGTCCGACGGTTTCCTGGAAGTGTTTTTGGCTCCTGGACAAGGGACATCTTGGGGGGGAGGGACCGCAAAATAGTAAAAGAAAAAGAAAAACTAGATTTATTACAGAGGTGTGCTCGTACGAGAGCAGTCAAACATTTATTTCTTCTTCGTGGTAGGAAAAACACAAGTGCAAATGAAAGCAGCAATGGTAGTTGTAGAGGAAATGGAAAAAAACAAGAAGGTAATTTAGCTTTCAAACAATTTGTGAATTAAAAGCAGAATTTAACTGGGACATTTTGACCCTCCTCAACCCTCAAAAGGCTGAACAAAACACTAAGAGACAGAGAGGTAAAATGAGCCACAATGGTTCCTAAAAAACGAGACCACATTCATATTTGTAATGCTCAGGAGACTCAAAGTGAAAAATACCTGTAAATTATGAAAGCAGCACTAATACCTATTTTAACACCCATTTTTTATTTATTTAGCTGCTCTACATATAAATGGTATCAACATTTTTGCATTAACCTACAAAGCTCTTTGGGGAGAGACTGTCAGAATGTGAGAGATTTGAATATGTCCAGAGCGCAGCAGTGATTATCGGCCTTAGTCAAGAGGGCCGCACAGTGGGATGTGGGAAAAGTCTCCCTGCTTCCTAAGGTTAGTGAGCGGTACAGAATAGATTCCACAATGATCCAATGGACTTGGTGCATGCTCAATGTCAAAATGACTTCTGGTGCATGCTCAATGACAAAATGGCTTCCTATCAGCACTTCTGTTTCTGGCTGATCCGTGCGGTGATTTAAAAATCTATCCATGAGTATTTTTATTGGCAGGTGTTTAAAGCTTCACCAAAAATGATGTAAGAGGATGTACATTGAATCATTCGAACCTTGTTACCTGCCATAACCAGCAAAAGAGAGAAAAGACTCACAGTATAAATATCATATTGGTAATTATTAGGCTAAGTAGCGATTTGCTGGCTAATACCAGAACGATAATCAGCCAGCTACCAGACTTAACAGGCTTGCTGAGTTAAGAGATAGCACGCCTCTTCAGACTTTTTAGAAAAATGGGTAAATTATGTTTTACTAACATGACTAATCTTGCCCTTGCAGTTTTTAAATTAATGTATTACACCATACTGACCTAGAATACCTGGTTAAGTTTGGTGGAGTTCTCACATCTAAATATTAGCAAGCAAGCAAGCAGGCACCACAATCTTAGGAAGCAGCACCATCTATGTTGCGCTGCTCTGATAACCATCATTGGAAGTGTGACTGTGTGGGCTGTAATACAATATGGATTGAGATCACAGCTATAGTTAATTAATGACTCAAAATAAGCATTAAAGTAGACTAAGTTCCTCCCAGATGGCATGTCATCTTTTATGTTATCTTATGTCCTCATGTTTATTCCTGAGAACGCACATCCACATGCCACACACTCCTGTCAGACTGCACTGTGCTTGATGGGGGGGCCACCATGTTTACCTGACATGAACTCAGCAGAGTATTCTGGGACGGTCGTGATGGCCGTGTGTATCATTGAGTTCTGTAGCCACACAGACACGCAGACGTGTGTCACAGCGATCTTCCTTCAGCAGAATGTGTTTTCTGACTGAAATAAAGTCCAGGATAAAATTCAGTTCAGGAAATGAAAAGACATTTACACAATTTGTACAATCAGTGAGACATTCTACCATTGTCTCACAGAAGGAAGCCTCCACTTCTTTGAAAGTTAGAGGGAGTGGAAATCTTCTGTTTGGGGAGGCCATGGAAGGTGTTTGACTTCATCCTTGTGGTAATGAAACCACTCATGAATTGATTTATCTGTGTGTTGGGTGGTGCTATAGTCTTTGGATATGGGAACATCTTAATGAAACAATGTTTGCACCATAGTGGGCACCTAGACATGGAAACTGGCCTCATGTTTTGATTTCCCATGATATGGCTTTCTATGTTATAAGATCAACTTGCAACCACTTCTCTTTTCTTTCCCTTGTCTGGCCCAGGTTATATCATCACGATGTTCTACAGTATTCCTTCACATATTATTTTGCTGTTTTTGTGACTGATACACCTGCAGGTCAGGCACCAACTAATTGACCTCTTTCAACATCTGTAATGTCTGTCATGTCATGTGTTAGGAAGAACTAGATTGTTAATTATTGTTGATTTGAAACTGAAACATGTGTAGGCTCCTTTTTATATGCAATATGATTGTATGGAATATGACTTTATCATTTGGTATTTCCATTATTTTGGCTACTGCCAATATATGTGTTTGTGTTTAAAAACTAACATTTCTGGCTGTACTGTCAATATTGTAAGGGTCAATGTACTGTAAGAATGTAGATAATTGCATGGAATAAGCCAGGAAAATTTGTCTGAAATGTAGCATTAGCATTAATGTGAAAAATAAATAAATAAAAACAATTGCTATTCATTCACTTCATTCATCATTTGGAGAGTATCCTTATCCTCATTTGCAGGGAACATAAGGGTTCAGCTGAAACAGATGGTGCTCTATTTGCATTTTGCATATTATTATAATGATGGTAACGATGCCTGTTACTGCAGTACAGTGTCAGATTTAAGGCACATTTAAATATGGATATATTACGTATATTAGATTGCCCCGCTTTGGCATTAACCTTCTCTCATACAAGGTAAATAGGTAACATAAGTGTACGTTTTAAATCATTACTGCATAAATAAATGCATCTAATCAAATTTTAGGAGCTCCTAAAATGTTTCAGGTCTGACTGTAATGAGCCATCTCCCATAGTCGCTGTGCAGCAATAAAATACATGAGGATGGAACTCAGTTTGCATTGTATCAGTCATAGAGAGTGCTTATCTGTGATTAATCTGGCAGCATGGATGTGGTCTAGAATTATTCTCATATTATATTATAGTTGTTTATCTTTTGCTTTCCTTTCTGTGATCTCAGGTTAAATGCTACTTTCAAAGTAGCAGAAGAGATAGGAGCTGTAAATTTGAATCTCCATGATTATTTTCAAGTTCTCCAGTTGTCTGCGGATCTGGGCCATCAGTGTTTTTTCGGTGGTACCTGTTGCACACCTCCTCCCATAATGCACCCTGATTAGGAGATGGGCATTAGCACGACAGCAATGTTGTGCTTCACTCGTTGAACAGCTGAAACAGGATTTGTGATGGCAAACTAAAATTGAGTTAAGATTTAGACACAGGGCAGTCTCCTCCTGAGTGAAGAGGGGGCACAGTGTCATCATATCCACCCCTTCAGCTGTGTATGTAAATGCGGGTCCCTCCCCAACCCCCCACAACAAAACTGCCACTCTGTTCTCAGACTCATCCAGCCAGTCCGTCTGGGAGGCAAACTGCATGGACTTCTTGATGAGAAACTTGTGCCAATTGGCCATCCGTGAAAAAAAATAGATTACTCTCATAGAAGAAGAGTGGTGTGTGTATATGTGTGAATAGGTGGGTAGGTGGCTGCGTGTGACTAGATGTATTAATGTGCATTAATGATTAATGTGTAACTATATGTGTGTGTGTGTGTGTGTGTGTGTGTGTGTGTGTGTGTGTGTGTGTGTGTGTGTGTGTGTGTGTGTGTGTGTGTGTGTGTGTGTGTGTGTGCCAGTGTTGCTCCATAATTCCACCCTGCAGAGTAATAATCCGATCCAATGCCTCCCACGGTATGGCTGCCCGGGCCATAACAGATACACCACTATGTTTGTCAGTTGGTTGTGGGTTGAAGAATTCCTTTGCCTCTCTCAGAGCATTAACCTGTCCAAATGAAGGTACAAGAGTTAATGACTCATTAGGTTACACCAGGTTATGTGTTCTTGTTTATTTTCCTACATTATAATCGGTTTCTGAATGGCAGCCTACCATGAATATCAGCTTAGTGAGGCTCATGATAAACAGTGCTGAGACTTGGTCACAGAGATGTAAATTTAGGTCTGTGGCCATTTTTGAGGCAGTGATTTTGTGCTTTCCAGCAGATATCCCCCAAGTGTTCATCTATCCCAGTCAGTGGGCTTTATGATCACTGTTCCTCTGTCTGAATGCAAATTGATCAGTGGAAACAGGAATTTTCTCTTAATAATTAAAAACATTATTGGAAACAGTTACATTTTCAATATAATTACATAAATGGATTTTTCTATAATTATTTACAGGCACGTCAGTTATTCAGCATGAATGTTGTTGCTCTCAAAATTTCAATAACTGCATCATACAGAATTGACATTAGCTGGAGCTAAGGTGTGCTGAGTTGTGTGTGGAACTCAACTTTTTCCCAGACAAGCAAAAGTTCTCCCACCACTTCATAAAAGCTACAAATGTGTCATATTAAAGGAAATCCTATTATGACAATGGGGCTTTAAAAGTTGAAGTGCACTCTGTCAGAAGACAGATATTACCGCACGCTCAAAGCTTTGCCAGTAATATTCACTTTTTAATCATCCTTTTAAATGGGCATTTTTTCCTTTACAGCATTCAAATAAACTCAAGATGGTAAGTACTGTGGGTGAACATTTGTCTTGAGACTGAAATTACCTTCCACGCACATCAATATTCTGAGTGTAGGCTGTCTGATCTCTCTCATCTACATAAATAAATACATTACACTTCCATCCTGAGGGTGTAGGAGTAATTCAAACCACAAACACAATTAGTCTCCTACACACAGAGCCTGAATAGTGATATACGTCATCTGAAGGGGAAAAAGGTTGCTGGCTAAGACATTTAGCACTGTAGACTCTGATACTGTAGAATATGGTCATATTCATTGCTGTTTATTTGTGATTTGTGACATTGTTGTATAGATGAAAATATGTATCTGGTGATGTCTATAGGACTAGGTTGTACACTTCAAAATATTAAATGTCAACTTTATATAAGTTTGTTTTAAATCTTTACATTTCTTTTCATCCCCTAAATTTGAGGGCACTAAAGTATAAAAATGTTCAGGATGTCAACACCCTGAAATTAAAGTTGAAAGTCAGCACTCTAACCATGTTTCATTTCAAATCCAATGAGCTGGAGTACAGGACCAAAACAACTGCCCATGGACTGCAGTAAGTCATACTGGAAAAACTGGAAGTTTTGAAAAACAGCATCATGTGAGCAAGAGAAGATCTCCAGGCCATGAGGCTTTCCAAATGATAAGTATTATCTGAGCAAGGCCAACCTCTCACATGAACTCACAGTTGAAGGGGTACTGGAATCCAAAAGGGCAAAATTACAATCATGGCAAAGAAGCTTAAAATTTTGTTTTACCGAAGATCATAAGAGTATATTTTTTCTCCAGGTTTACAGATGTGGTCCTTTCACCATTAGCTTACCATTGCAATGTAAAAGGATCAACTGTCAAACCACAATATGCTACACAATATAGTGTATGTGTTTATTCATTTAATTAATTTTCTAATTACCTTATGAAGTAGGTACCAAAGGCCATGCATACAGGGACACAAACCAAGGGACAGTTCCTGCATGCATGCACATAGAAACACATTTACACATGCATACGCACACATACCCACAAACACAGACTAGTGCTGTCCTCGAAGGTGAGAGAGCAGGCACTGTCTGCCGCTGTCTGTGGGCCTATCTGCTGTAGGTTATGAGATGCAGGGAGGCGGTAATGTGAAGATGGGGGGAATGAGAATTCCATTGTGAGACCCCAATGACACTGACTTCCCAGCATTCAAAAAATATTGCCTCTGTAAATTTGATTTTGTTACCATGGAATCGAATGGTATGCTGGCTGGCAGTCTGACAAAACAGTGTGCCACTGCACATCTGTCTTAACAAAGACATTATCAACCTGTCTCTCTCAATCATAAAAGCACCTCCATCATCCTAATTCACAATTTTTAGCATTGAAGCTGTTTTTAATATCGTGTTGATCTTTTCTTTCTGAAACTGCTATAAAAAGAGCTTGTTATGCTCCACACAGTTGATAGAAAGTGGGCATGGGTGTGTGTGCAAAAAAAAAAAAAAACATGGTAATGTCCCGAAATGGACATTTGAAAAAGATATAACTGAAAAGGGAAAATTACATCAAACCAAACCAATCCAATGACACAGTGCCTGGCAACTGCACTTTCTGAATTTCCTTCAGCATATTTGTCATATTTGCCTTATAAATGTCCTTGTTAGAACTGAGCCAGTTAGCTGTGCTGAACTTTGGTGTGGGAAAGTGACGAACTATGCCTGTTACCATAGTGATATACATTGAGACAATTTTATTCTACTCTTCTATTATTGGAGACTGAATTCATTAACACTTTTATTTTGCTGCAGTTCCTGCCTTTTAATAGAGATTGGTCTGTGCTGGTGGCTCATACATAGAAGAGGTTTTACTGCATATATAGTATATATATTTTATCACAAACAAGTAAGAAAAATCTGAAATCATGTTGTTTGAGTGAATTGGCACATCTTGGGGAAAAAAAGATAGAGGGGGAATTATTTTGGTGACGTGAAGCATGACGGTGTGGAATCTGTCCTATTTGAGTACAGAGGCCCTGTCACTCCACCTACATGGCAGCTGTCCACGCTCTTAAAAATATGTTGACAAATAACTGCTTGGTACGGGGTTTGGCACTCGTGGGGCAGAACAAATACAGCCACTCGACTCCATGCTGAAAAATAAGACACCATTTTAAGTAGTCGCTAAATATTTTGTTGTTGTTTCTGTTGGAGTCATATCTTGAAAGTTTCCATATCATCCAGAGAAACTGCATCTTTTAATTCTGATAAGTCAGAATCCCTTATTATATAGCAGCAATTCAGACCAAATTTAAGGTCCTCAATCTGAAGTGTGAGACTGCTGTCTTTTTTTTTTTTCAATTAAATGGGCTAGACAAAAGTCATCCCTCTCTCACAAAAGTAAAAAATGCACTAGTATAACTGCAGTTTGTTCATTTTTGTTCCTTTTAACATACCGGCTCAATGAAAGTGAAGCATGTGCTCCAGGATGGTTTGATTTCCGATGCAGAAGTCAGCGGCGCTGTTCAAAGTTAAGGTTATTGCCTTCACTAATGTGTACAAATGGTCTGCCAGCTGCATATTCCACTGCTTTTCTCTGCAACTGCTTAAGAAACACAATTGTTTTTCTAACAGCAATGCTGAACAAGCTATTGATCTCCACCTCTAACACTTGGAAATCTATGTGACTTTTAAACATAGATATTCAAGGAAAATAACAATTATTTTCCAAGGTCAATCAGCCCAACTTACTTTTCTTGTTAATTTGATGAGGAATAAGGATAATAATTTGAATTTATTGGTTGCACTGCACATTGTTCAATAGCAACTAAAACTAAAAATAATGCACAAGTACTTTTTTGCACACAGTTTGGGTTCTTGGCTTAAGCACTAGATCATGCTAAAGCCCATGTGACCCTAAGAGGTTTCAGGATGGAGAGGGAGGGCTACTATTTGAGATTTAGTATTTGTTGTGACAAGTGAAATTTCTAATCTTTTTTGCATACAGAGGTAACCTGCCGCCCCATGCTGCTTCTGTTTGATAAATGAAGTTAAGAGTACCTAGCACCTTGCGCATTCATATGTTCCCTTAGGAAAGCCCATACACATAAAGATTGAGGCCATACAATGTACTTCTTACATCAGACTTACAAGGTTGAGTCAAAAGGACAAATTAATACATAATTTTTCATTCAATTGAAATAATTTTAGCAGAAATGCATTACAGAAAAGGTTTCATGTTTGGTAGTGTCCAAGAAATGCTTTAAAAGAGGCAGAAGATGCACTGAAACAGTGTTACTATCGTTTTAATCTTTTCTCACCTTATTTGGGGATGGTGGGGTGCAAACATGCAGAATAGATTTAGAAAATGAATTCAATTATTATTTTTATAACAGGAGCAAACCATTTTAAACCAGCTAAAAGGGTGATGAATGAGTGGAGGCAATAAAACTTAAAGGTGTGATCACCACTATCCAGTCAGTGATTTATATCTGGGTCTAAACCGACTTCCTCTTTCCCAGGGTGAGCGTATGACCATTTCTCTCCAATTGTTTTAAACTTTCATTTTTCATGATTAGTTTGCTGGAGTGTAATCAATTTTGTTTCATTGGGATGTCAGGGAAAGTGCTGGCAGTACCTGCCTGGTAGCAGAGGAGGGTGCCCAAAAGGGAGAATAAGAGGGGGAGTCGTGGATGTAATGCAAGTGTGGAAGAATGAGTGAGAATGGGAGCAAACGAGAGTAAGGGAGTGAGTAGAAATGAGAGAGGGGATTTAAATTAAAGAGAGAGGGGGAACAACAGAAGAGCAAAGCAGGAGAGAGAGAGAGAGATTATTAGTTAGGAGACTGTGGCAAGCAGATTTTTACAATGACACCCTTCCCTCTTGCTGGACCCTATTCTACCCAAACAGCTACACAACATTACAGATGATCTGCATTAAACATCATTCTGACTCATCATTAATCTGACTCAGTTCTTCTTGGAATGAGATTGAGACCTGCCTTGAGCTAGACCTGAATTAAATCATGAAAAGAAGCGACCCCTTCATTTTCTAAATGTTTAATAACTTCAGAGTTGCCAAAGCTCTGATGGAATATGGTCTTCCTTTAAGAAGAAAGATTTTGTTTCACCGGCAGTGATTCACTGCCAGTCCATCATACCATCCAGAATTTCTCATCTGTTAAAGTGTTAAGTTTTTTATGTCTGCACAATGACATCATTATGGGAATGCTGTTTATACCCCTACACTGATGTGATATCCTCCATAATTTAGTACATCTTCTAAATGGAGTTTATAAGATGGAATCTCACTGATGGCTTTTCACAGCATGTGTTACAAAAACAATAAGATGCGTATCAGCTGCGTACAGCCCATATTTAAGTATCACGCCATGCGGGAACAACGACATGTGTCGTGTTTCTTTACCAGGAATGTGTTTGTTTCTGTCACGCTGGGCCACGCAATCAATACGAGTTAAAGCTTTAATTTTCTGCACTGGGTTTTTTTGCCCTCCCACACTATGTGTTATCCCTTGTTTATTAGACTTCCAAATTAAGACTAACACTGAATATACTCGGCTCAGCAGAAATCGATATATTTTAAGAGTGTTGGTTATTGTTACATAAGGACTCTTGGAGGACTGTGCATTGTCCGTGAAATGTATTCATTAAGTGCACGTTATGGTGACTCCAGCTGTCAGTCTCTCTTGGCCTGCTGGTGGTAGATGAAATTTAAAAATGACCTTTTGGGATTACAAATAGTACGAGACAAATTAAATTATTTCTGTTCGTCGCTAATGAGAACAAAGTACATGTCGCTATTTGATTAATGAATTTTTCACATTCACCGAAGCACAGATCATAAAGAAGTAATTTCCTCCTTTACAGCCAGCCTGCTAAGTTGTGTAAATCTTGTCAAGCATGGAGGTTACATCTCACTATTAAATGTTCATTTCAGCGCTCGCTGCTTGCTGAATACGGGCCGGGGCTCATCTCAAGCACCTTGGCTGTGGAATAGGCCGCTGTCGAGAGGCCGCTAAATCCCTCTCTGTGCTACGGCAGGAGGAGCAACCACCTGTGACCGGACCCTTTAAATGAAGCATGGAAAACAAAAGGGTTCAGTTTCCCACCCCGCTCAGATAACACTGCAGAAATGAGCTTCTTTCATTAACGGCCTTCATTGCTCTGAATAAACCCGGTGATGGAGTGAACGCCCACTACTCCCACCTCCAGAGGGGTGAGATGGAGGCCAGAAAGCAGCAGGATAGGTGGGGAGGGTGGGATAGACAATCAGATCATCCAATCATTTGAGGATAAAAATAGATAAGGAAGGATGGCTGTGTGGCTGGAAGTACCCTGTGCCATGGCAAATTAACTTTCTATGAAGAGTCAATAGAGAATCGAGAATGGAATCACTTTGTTCAAGACTAGAAATTCATTTTTGCTAAAATATTCATAAGTAACCTCTTTGGGCTCCCTATTAAGTATTTCGTTTATGTGTGATCTTGATTAATGGATAGAATGTGACCATATGCTCTACATCTCTACAATTTTTAAATGTGAAAACAGAGTCAATGATTTAATCAAAAAGCAGAAGTTTGAAATCTGGTTAAAATGAAAGGGCAATACATTTCTCTAATCTTGTATGAGTCCTTGCATTTTTCTTACTGATAAACAGATAATAATATGATACAACGACCACAAAATGATGAACTCAATACAAGAATGAATCATCGCAGTTATTTACTTGCAAGTGTCAATTCTTTCTTGCAGTTACAAAAGCCCCGTCCCATGCAGACATGGTGTACTCAAGATTTGTCCTTAACTTTGACCTATAAATGACTGCAATCCAAATGCAATTTTCCAAATCATGCATGAAAAAAAATTAATTTGCATTTATGGGCAGGAAGTTAAAATTTTGTCCAGAAATGCTTATAAATGCTTAACAAAGATGTTATGTATACATTATGCACTTCTCAGTAAGTCTCATGGAGTATACACAACAAAAAATGCTGTAGAAGTTTACAAAAAATGGAGTAGAAATAGTTATCTCTGCATGTCTGGTAAACAAATAAATTAGAGTGCAAAACTTCAAGGGCCCATTGTGAGCCTTTGTCTGAAACAGGCTTTTGTTTGCGAGACAAGGGAGTGCGTGAGGCAGTGTGGCCTTCCCCGCTGGGCCCAAAGGGGTAGCCACTGGAGTAAACAGTACGCAGCGGGCTTAGTTCTGCTTTTGATCAGTCTGCGGCTCTGTTTCTCTCCCAAGGAAAGGGATTTATTCCATGCAGGGGAGATCGGTTCACAAGGATTAAGTTCTCTCAATGTTTGTGGGTTTTATTTAGCTTTGTTTTCCGTTATTTTTTGTTGTTGCTTTTGTTGTTGTTTTTTTTCATTAGCTACAATGGTAGAGACTAACAAGATTGAGAAAATGTATTCTTCATTTGACAGTATCACATTCAGAAAAAAAACACATAGATGCATATCTTGTCAGTATTCAGAAACATCAGTCTCCAGTAAACAGTTATGTCAGTTTATGAAGTCTACTGTATTTTTGATACAGAACCATATGTAATTCTTAGTATTGGTTCAGCAACTGCGATGTGAAATTAACTGGTAGTTTGGATGAATCACATGTAACTTCTACCTAAGTCAATTGTGTTACACCGCATGGGATTGCACTCACACTAAGGGAATTTTAAAAGGCTTTACAGTAGCATTCTCTTCACTCCCTGGGAAAAAGGGTGACATGGAGCTCTTTGTTTAGACAGGAATGTCACACTGAACCTGAAATCCCCCTAAGGAGGCCACAAAGACCTTTAAGGTTCAGACTGTATAAACGTTTAATTAAGCAAAGGGGTAAAACGAAGTGGAGGAACTTCACAGTTGAGTGTGCATTTTAAATTGCCATAATCTCATTACAAAAAAAAAATGTTCCCGACATTAATTAAAACTAACATGATTTATTTTAAGGTCCGACTGGCAATTTGCTGCATGTGCTTTGGAGGCAATTGGCTCTTTGCGTGAAGTCGCTCTGGGGGTACAGTACAAGGGAACACAATCATGAGGTCTGACACCTCCCGTCCTCTGGACCTGTCCTTCCAGGGGAGATATGTCCATGCTCATAAAAATATGACATGTTTGTAAAAAGCATACAATGTCCCGAAGCTGCAAATTCAATCTTTATCTCCTTTGTTTTTTAAAGAAAAACTCCTAAAGAAAAAGTGTTCTGCTGCAGCATGGACGCCCAGAGGAAAAAACAACTCAACATCCGCATGACTTCTAGATAAAAAATAACACTAAAGAATACCACATTGATACTCAACACTGCTGACATCATTCTCTCTTAAATTATTTTTCCATATGTATTTTGGTATTCTACCTGTATTGGTGGTCTTTTACTCTGGTCTTGGAGAGCTGTAAGGTTTGCCATTGACTACACAGCTAACTCACCTCGCCTAGTTCTGTTCATTTGAATTGGAGGTGGAAGTTAAGGTGAAAAGACATGGCAGTAGAACCCATGGCTCCCCAGGGACAAGATTGTAGACCACTGGCCTAGATGTACGAATGCACATTCAAGGAGTGCACTGCACAGAATATCATGAGTGAATCAGATGTACCCACAGGTACTGTTATGTTCAACTTATTGACAGATTCTCATGGCATACAACACTCTCCAGTGCCACCTGCACAAGGCTCAGGAGACTGAAGTGTCCTCTCCAAATACAGAGGTTATGTGAGGTCATCATGGAGAAATATGATCTTTTAAACACTAAGCATTTACATGCCTGCTTTTTGTAACCATGACAATAAATATCAGAATGTTGTTCATACAGAAGCAACAGACATGGATTCAGTTTAGATGTTGGAATTCAATCAACATCTGTCCTTAATGTTGACCTACAAATAATGCAGGAGTTCACATTTCCTTCACACATTTTCAGTGTTCACCAAATTACAACCCAAGGTTTATAACAAAATATGTGTGAAGCAGAAAATAAATCCTTTTGTTTATTCCTGAATCAAAATTGAAAACAAATGTAAAGTCACAACACAAAGAGTTTCGAGAATAATAATTCATTTCTGAAAATGTGTCTGCGTACACATTAACAGCCAACTGAGAACATGTCTCTGATTTTCACATACAATCTGAGTGTTCTGATTTTCACATACACTCTGAGTGTTCTGATTTTCACATACACTCTGAGTGTTCTGATTTTCTAATACACTCTGAGTGTTCTGATTTTCACATACACTCTGAGTGTTCTGATTTTCACATACACTCTGAGTGTTCTGATTTTCACATACACCCTGAGTGCCTTTTTTTGTTGTTGTTGGATATTTGTTTATGGAAACGTATGGTAGATAGGCAGAGCATTTCAGACAGGGGAAAAATATAAACATGTTCCTGATGAGTGAACATTAGGTTTCATGGTACATTTCTTCTTGTCAGGTTGTCTCACACAGATGGAAATGTTATTAAACTGAGCTCTGTGGTTTGATTGATCTGATCAACAGATAAGACATTAGCAAGGCTATCCATCATTTCTGAACAGCAACCAAAGCAAAAGTCTCCATTGCTCACAGATGCTAGCACTGAGAAGATCTTTAAAAAGGTGTATTTATGCATTTCACTTTATGAGCCTGAAAAATTTCCTCTGTGAATATCACAGTGCCTCACTAGGTTGATTGATTCGATTGCATCAAAAATAAGTTTTGATATGTGAAGTGAACGTCATTTACTTTTTTAATGTATAATTTACCTGATATTACCCCTTTCCTGTAAACAAAAAGAAATGTTCAGTGCATAGACTGAAAGTGCAGAACATTGCTTGTGATTGTCATTATTAGACCCAATGACCGTTCAGTGATTTACATCCACAGTCAAAACGGAGGATGCGTTTCAACTTGCAGTGTATTTCTAGTTTTAAAAACGGAACACAAATCTAACGGTTCAGTCTGCTTTGTATACATCCCAAAATAAATTTATTGATATTATGTCAAAAGTCTGGCTGGTTTTTCTTACTTTTTTCAAAGATTTGCTAATTCCAGCCTGGTAGTTTCAACCCCTTTTCCATCTGACACCTCAGTGGACTTGTCACCTTGTTGATTTCAGTGGGTTGTCGAGCAGATTGATCGGAATGTTCATCCATTCAATCAAGGAAAAAATACGCAGGGCGAAAGAAAAGGAAGGTATTTAGAAGTGGATCTCTGTGTTCTCTGTCTGCATTTTTCATTTTTTCCCTGCAGGGACTCGGGAGTGAAGCAAAAGCTCACACACAATGTGAAGCTGCGTCTGTGCTCTCTCATCTGAGGCGTGTTCCGCCCAGCCTCGGCGCCGCCGCTTAGTGCTGTCTCCCACTGGCCTCGGACATCCTTACCATCCTCAATCTGCAGAGCTCAGCTCTGTGTCAGTTTATTCCCTTCATACTCTGCGGAGAGTCACTGATTGTTCTCATCCCTCCCATAATTTCACACCATACCCATAATGCTCTTATTCCACCTGTTTGAGGGGAATTTGAGGCCCCATTTTGTGTTTTAATGAAACCCTGGCATCAAAAAACACATCCCTCCCAGTGTGACTAAATGAAATGACTAGACATTTGTGTGT
>CM040754.1:24255955-24288455 GCA_022829145.1 Albula goreensis | reverse complement strand
GTGTGTGCTTGCGTGTGTGTGAGTGTATGTGTGTGTGTGTTACTCCTTGATTTTGAAGTGTATTAAAATATGCAGGCAGGCTGTGAATGTGTGATTAACTGGAGGGGGATGCTGGTTCGTGATGAGACAGTCACCATGCCAGCCCATTCTCTCCCACTCTGAGTAGCATTATGGCCAATTATGAGTAATAATGGCATGGTCTGTTTTTTTATACTATAAGCCATTTTGGTCCATTTATACATCAGAAAGTGCTCATTCTGTTTTGAATAATGTTCGGCTTTTATAGGCCTCCAAGTAGGACATCCCGTTACGGTGCAATCAAATAGTTCACCCCTAATAGCCTGGTCCAAAGTCAAACCTAATTATTGGCCCCATGAGGTTATGTATAACTGGCAATAGTGCTCCCAAAGGAGGGAGGGGTTTTGTCAGCAGGGTACCTCCCACCTGGCTGCACAGCAGCAGCCTTTGTGTTTGATGTGGTGTGTGGGAGCAGCCTGTGTCACTTCACCTGCCCTCAGACAGCCACAGAGGCATCGTTGCATTTAGAGGTGGTTTTAGAGTGTTCATCATTTTGGAGGGCATGCGTGCTAATCCTCACCATCCCAGAGCGGTGGGTAATTATAGTTATTTGTCAGCCCTACAAATGCAATTGTGTTTTACAGAGATTTCTTTTATTAATGTTGGAAAAAAAAACAGTGTGATATTCCTGTGACAAACATGGCAGAACAGAAAACAGACCTGTAACCACATTCAAACACATTGGGCACAGGTCCAAACCACAGGCACAATTAAACCCTTAAACCCATATCTTGTACTCTTCATGGGGTATTAATCGAGCTCTTACCACAGCTGCTAATGCAGGCCTCATCAGTTCGTTGGGGGAGCACTCACTGTTGAGGGTGGACTGCCTTATTTTTCTCACATTCATTTCAACATTTTACGCTTAGGGCGCTTGGCTACCCAAGACGCAGTGAAGCTTGTGCATGTTCCACAGGCAATGTGGTCTAATGACGCCATTGGTCTTCTACCTAATTGCCTCTCACTGGCAACACCCATGACCTCAGGGACCCTAGTTCTAATCATATGTGGTGGTGTAAAGGTAACAGGTGAGTGCTGTAATGGAGCTCATTACCATAGACGTGCAGAGAGCCCCGCTCTTCAAGGGCCATTTTAGCATCAGGACAGCCCTAGAAACAGTTTGATGGTTGCCCTGTCCTTTTTTATGTTTCGCTCACTGCCTTTTTAGCATTGCATTAGCCTGTACAGGGAGCTTTGGGGTGATGCTCCGACTGTGTGCTACATGATTCATACTGGGCCTGAATGTGCATGAATCCAACGTGCTGAAGGGCATTCTATTCATGTTCAGGGGCTTTAAGTTTCATTAAATAAGCTATAAAAGCAGGACGGAATTACCTTGTTTTGTGAAATGTTCATGCATGTATTTTCTCATCAATAATGTCACAGGATTTTGAAAGTGGCAAGGAAAGCCTCCTAAAAATCAATATTATGTCATTCTAATTTATTCATTCCCCCCTCAGTAGCTTTTTTCCCTATTTCAGCAACCTAGACATAAGCAGGAACAGAGCTGCATTAAAGGAGGAGCCACGTAATGAATTGTACCATCTGAGAAAGACACAGTGATTAGGCAGTAAACATAGCTAATTAAGAGTTCAGTCTCCTAATTCCTTGGCTATAGTGATAAAATGTCAGAATTTGTTTATCAGTTTTCATGGCTGACAGTTATTTTTGCTATTTTAATGTAATGTTGCAGAATGATCCAGCGTTTATACATTCGGGTAATTCCCAAGTCCACCTTAATCGTCCTCTCATAAAGTGGTTTGAACTCAGTAGGGGTCACAGGAGTCATATCGTCTTTGGGAAATACAGGAGGAACAGTTGTTTGAGTGGTCAGTAATGGTGAAGCCAGCAGGGAGCAACATGGAGTGAGGTCCAACTGGCAAGCTGGATGCAGTGTGAGACCGAGAGATTTTTTGGAAAGGTTAGTAAATAACTTGAGGCAAACAGATGTGTAAGAGGCATGGAAAAGTGCAAAATAAAAGTGATTCAATTATTGTCTAAGTACTGTTAGGAGACAGTTCTGGAGAGTGGCACAGTGTTTGAGAATGTATGCTAGAATAACAAAGGAATGTTGTGCATCCGACCAGAGCCAAGTGGTGCCTCCTGTTAACGACCATATACCTGCCGTCTGGGGAACACGGGTTTCCCCATTACCATACATGAGCCATCACATACTAATGTCTTTCCCTTAACTGTATAAACCTTAACCACACATTGTAATCATTGAAGATTTTGCTCCATGCTTGTGTTTCCGCAGCCAGCTGTATAAGTAAAGTATCTGTCTTCGGCTGTGAACATGGGATCTGTCTCTTCAGTAACAACAAGGTTATTTTTACTTATTTTGAGAATTTATTTATTTGCTAACAATGCCTATATACGTGGGATGACCTTCAGAAACCCACTTGTTTTCACTGTCGTAAAAATACATTCTTGTCACGTATCACATGACTTGTACCCCATTCTGGCACAGTTTGATTCTCTTCTCTGAAAGCAAATCATACCAATTTGTCACCTCTGGAATCGATCCAGGGCACTGTACCAGAAAACGGATTGTAACATGAAAGATCCTTCAGAGTGCTCAAAGTAATTCTTTTCATTGTAGGAATGCAGACTTACATGCATTTGGAAATGCAAGATCAAGGTGTTTGGCATGTTAAGGATCAAAAAAATCTGCAGGTTTTTAAAATCGATGACAGCCATGCTTCTGGTGAAAGTCCACCGTTTATATATATTTACAAAGGGCTTTCTTTGCAAATAAGTTGTAAATCGCATCACAGAAGGGCTATTCATTGCAAACCTAGAAAGCTTGAAAAAGGAAAGCCCATACAAGATGTTTGCTAGAAATACATTTTGAGTTCATCTGCAGTGACCTTGCATTATATATTTCTTTTGTGGTCTTAGCAAGAACACTTTTCAAAGACATGCAAGCCATTGATAACTGGCACCAGCATTTGGTACTCAATTTATTATACAGATGATGAACTCCAAGCATAGTCATCTTACTGACTTAGCAGTCCGTGCAAGGCAAATGTAACATAGCAGAACTTTTCATAGTGAGAGCACAAAGGATATTTTTTCAAGTTGTTACCAATTTGTGAAATATTTTTCTCCTCACATGTAATGTTTGCATTCTAAAATCTTAATCTTTTCCTGAGATGTATTTCCACCTAACATATGATTTACCAACATCTTACATGAAGTATGCATTTCTAAAAACAGTGTATATAAATATGTAGGTCTTTTAGGCAAGCATAATGAATTCACTTTGTTATACTGTTGTTATATTGTGCACTTGGAACAGAGCTTTGAAGGGCGACTTCTGACTCATGTTTGATTAATTTACTCATTTAACATTATACCTCAATTTGATGGGCAGAAAAAATTATGAATCGCTGGCTTGGCTTCAATCAACGGGTCCTCGGTTGGACTACTTGATATAGAAAAGTGACCACTGGCACCAAAACCTTGCATTCGATAACAGCTTTGTTCCCTTTCGGATTCTGGGAGCATTCAAAGCCAGCTGCCATTGTGTACTTTGCATTGATGGAAACTGTTCCATGGCATCGTAATGACCCCTCGAATAAATTTTCAGAAATAGTCCCAATTAGAAATGCATGCTTTACTTTAATTAAGAGTGGACATGCACTGCTGACTTTCCAGTGTGTTCGAAGGTCATCTGGGGATCGTGAGGCCAGACCAGGCCTTCGGCATGCCTCCAAATTGCCACATCGTCCCACAACTCCAAACGATGTTATTCACAGCCGACTTACCCATGCCCGTGGTCAAATAATTATTAAATGGTGCCAAGTTTCTTTTTTCTTTTTACTCCAACTGACCATTTAAAAATCGATCTAGAGAGATTTGAAACTACACAAGAGTTGCCCTTCAGGGGAAATGTTTGGGGACCCATGGTTTTAAGCCAATCTATTCCTTGTAATCATGAATTGTACTCAAACTCCATTTTCAGCAGTTGGTAGCCAGACAAAAAAAAGGAAAACAGAATTCTTTCTAGCGCGAAGCCATGACCCGAATAGCAGGCAATATAGTTCCTTATTTCACCAGGGTTCAAGAGATATGTGTTCAGGAAGTAAAAGCGACAGATAATGGTTTTCAGTCTGCTTCGAGAATACTTACACCCTACAAGAAATGACAGGTACATTTTTAGGAAAGAAAGGGCATAATGTTTTTCTATTTAGCCAGTTGACAGTTTGCCTTCATCATCACATCAGCTTAAGGGGTTTGGAACATGCTCCGCTATATCAACCCCCCTGGCGTCTCTATACAAATTGAATTCCGTTATTGGAGGGGGGTTGGAGGGGGTGTTTAAAATGTGGTGGAGAGGGTTGAAATAAATCAGCATGTAAAGTGAATTTTGTATATTCACTCCTGCTGACCTCCATCTGCACATAGAGAGGAGGAAATTCTCATTACCAAACTCACAGAGAAAAAGACTGTTTTCACTATCTTGCTCTCAAGTCTTTTCCATTGAATGGCAGTTTTTCTGAATTTTAGAGGCAGTCACGTCTAAGGTTTTACAACTGATTACACACGCAGAAGTAATGAAAAAAATATTGTATGTACATGTCTTTATAAAACTGAAAGTATGTATACAACTATGCCATATCAAACGGTTATCATTATAGTCTGCCATTTATTTAAGTTTATTAAAAATAAGCAGTAATAATAAGAATTCCCTGGTGTTACTGCTAATAGCATTCAGAATGCCTCTGTTGAAATAGAGGGATCTAGTTAATTATATTCAATGCATAAAAAGCCAGGCTCAGACCATCCAAGTGTACCAGACTGCACATCCAATGGTAGACGAAACACAGCCACAACATCTTTTACAACTACAAATTGACTGCAAATGCTGAAGCAAGAATGACAGCTTCTGTGTGTAATTATGTATTTCTTATACACTGAGACTGAGCATTGTTCAGCTTTGGAAGCATAAAAATCTAATGTATGCAGGCCTGCCCTTATTAAAATACACCAAAATAAGAGTTGGTAGATATAATCTTGCTGTGATCTTATTTTGGTTGTGAACTTGACCTTTCAAATGAGCAGTATTTTACATTTTTTTAGTAGATTTACAGTTTTCAGATAGTTCTTTGGTTGCACATGCTTTTTACACCCTCCCTGACTTTGTTAATGAGGATTATTTTTTTTAATTCCTTCATGAATTGCTATGAAACCACAACTTTCATTGCAAACTTTCACATTTAACTTTATGAATAAGTTTTATTTGTTTGTTTTTTTATTTGCTGTGGTTTCATTTATGTTTTTGTTTGATAAATGTGGTCATTTAAAATAATTGCTCTCTCCATCTCCACACCAGTATTGCTTTAGAGACCGTCACTGTCAGAGACTGAATGTAAACCAGGACATGAAGTTGTACCAATAAGCACTTCAGTCAGACAGCCACTCCACAACAATCTACAGCCTTTTTCATTCTGTAAGGTTTCTGACTTTTGACATTTTTCTGGATCTTGCACAAAGCAAAAACAGAACTATTGAAAATATATTGAGCTGGTGTAACCTTCAAAGTGTCTGCTACTGCAAAACATTAAAAAGCATCATCAAGATTCAAAAAGGATTCATGTGTGGTTTCTGAAGTACGTTGTTGTATTTGAAATGTCTAAGCTGGCTTTGTAACACAATGGACAGATTATAATAAAGAATTCCTAACCTTTGATAGCAGGCAGCAGATGAATTGTATCCATCTTTTTGTAGTACCTGTATTCTCTATTGATTGATCTCCCTCTCTGTTTCAAAGCTGAGAATGCCCATTCCTTTTTTCACAAGAACTAAAGGGATTCGTCTCGAAGTGATTTTAATCTGGTTATAATATGATGTAATTAAATGAAATACTTCTGTTAAGAAAATGTTGAAAATGTTTTTATGTGATTTACTTTTGTACAATGCTGATTTGGAGATTCTAAGACAAAGCCTGATATTTGATACCTTTTGCACCATTGTATTGGGGATTGAATATGAGTTAATAGGTCCTTTGTGAAAAATGTACAAAATACTTGAGATCTGATACAAAAAGTAAAATTACATGTCAAAGCCTCATACCAACAGCAGCACAGGAGCAGTAATTCTTGGGACCAGTGCAGATAGTTGGCTCATATTTTTACATATGGAATATACATATCTCATCTTTTACATATGGAGTACTTAGCATGTTTTTGTTTTTTTTTCAGGTTGGAACTGGTCATTGGCCTTTATGATATAATTAAACAATGTAATTAAATACATAATTTCTATGATAAAATCCTGTTTGCTCCATTCAGGATGTGCATATCATTGATTGCTTCAATAATATACAGAATTAAAAATGGCTTACCTATTTCTTAAACTGCTATAGTATGATTACTGTTTGCTGGATCCTTGCTTAGGATCTGGATTTTGACTTTTCTCACCCTTGATCTTTAGTAAATTATTAACATGCTATCAGAGTTATATGATTTTACTGAACAGGTAACACTTATGATACATAATACCAGTTGTGGTGGCCAATGAACCACTTTGTCACTGTGTGATTGACATCATGGATTGAAAAAAATGTTTTATTCAGGTTGCTATAACCATAATCAATGCAATTTGTCCAACGATTGGACATGAAATCTCTTTAACACCTTTTCCAGAGTAACCTCAGAGCTTTTAAAAGAGTATGGGAGCTGACAGATTGGGTTTTGTTCCAACGTCTTGTTTGTTTTTCTTTTCTCTCCGCTCTGCAGCCCAGTGGAGATTATAATGATTAGTGCTTGAAAAATACAGACATCTCCCATTTCAAATCAACAACTTTGGCTTTACAGATGCACTTCATTTTAAATTATAATGAGGACTGAGTCTACCTCCCTTAACTAAATACATTTAATGCAAGTTTTTTTCAAGGGAATGAAATTATGTTTTCATCTACCTTTTCAGGAGATGCCAAAGTTTCAGTACATTATTACCAAACCAATCCTCCTCATACCCTTGGTAGAGTCTCTCACAAAAGTAGTGCTATTTTTTTTAAATTGTCCTTCTTTTTAACCTTAGCAAGATTACTTTTAAGCATTAAACAGCTGTACAGCTTATTACATCGGTTGTGGATATTAATAAAGTATAAACGTGGTAGGAATTAAGTCCAGTGGGTCCATTTCCCAAACATTCCACTGTGGTATGGAAAAAAACCGATGACTACATAATGTATTACCTTATTTATGTTCTTCCTGTCTTTTTTTAAAAAATCCATTGTTGTTCAGAGCAGAATTCATGTGTTTTTTTGGCCCTGCCAGCTCATTCCCCTGCGTGTGTTTCTCCATGATGTGTTTGAGAGCATCTGTCACAGAGGTCTCTGCTTGTTAACTCATCTGTCTTGTCCAGCCTGAGTCTTGGCTGTCACTTGTCATTTTTAGCTCTGCAACCAATATAGCAGGCCTTCTCCCGAGACCCTTTGTCTTTGTCATACATGCCAATATTGATTTTGACAACCAAGCGCTCCGGCATTATGCTGCTTCTTGACATTCCATATTGTTTTGTGTGTGTGTGTGTGCGTGTGTGACAGAGAGAAAGAGTCTGTTTGTTTGCAGGAGAGTGTGCATGGGGATATCACTTGACTGGACTGGACCTCATTTTTCACTTGAATTAAAAACAACATGTTTTTCCACATGACTGATTAGCTCGATAGCATCACTGGAGCACTCATCTCCGCGTGCAGTGATTGTGTTTTAAGGGTCTGCCGTCAATTCCTCTAAATCACCAGAGCTACGTTGAGGGAAAGAGTGGGAATGGGTATTGGGGCATGGAGGATTAAAAAAAAAATCAGGAATAATTGTGATGCCATGTGTTTTCTTAATGTAAGCTTTCAAAGCAGGGCATTATGGTTGGCACTGGGGCTGAAATGAAAGTCAGGGATGATAACTAATTGATAATTATCCCTGCTCTCACACCTCCATGTGATGGATTATCAGGTCCAGCTACTTCACCGGGATGCATCACTACACTGTTGACAGACCATGGCAATTAACCAAATTCTTTGGATATTCCACCATTCTTGCTGCTTTTGAAACAGATGTAATTATTAGGTATAACTGTCTAGGTCCGGGAAGATATTCAATCTATTTTTTATGTATTTTGTTCGTGATAGATTATCTCATTCAATTATTTGTTTAAGAACTGGAGTAGTGGTCCAACCCTGAGTACTTATGCATTTGTGCTGTGGTTCATAACATCATATCCCATGAGTAATAAGCAGCATTAGCCAAAATCCTAAATTGTCAACACTGACTTGCAAAATACATGTGTTGTTTTTAATTATTTTTTTTTTATCAAAACATAAAATTGTTGCTCAATATATCTGTTATTGTTTCAAATACATAGTAATATGCTTACTTGATCATTAATATACAAAAGAAATAGTCTTTTTACAATCCCTGGACCTGGTCCTGTGAATAAATAAACACGCACACACCCCTCTTCTCCTCTTCCTGTGTTTTGATTGTGCAGAAATAATCACAGTCTCACCAGTCCCTGCTGAAAAGCTGTATTTTTAATGTGCTCTTTCTTTTTGGAAGTCTGACATTAAAGGAAATGCAAATATCAGCAAGATGAATGCAAAGTAATGTTTTATTCATATCAGAACATTATTGAACATTTAACAATGGAATTCTTGAAGGAAAGCTCCCATTTTTCATCACCTGTCCAGTCCGAGCATGCTTGCTAAATTTGCATTACGCCTTACACTCAAATGCTGTAATGGATCCCAGTAGCTGAGTGAATGAGTGAGTGACTGACTGACTGACTGACTGACTGGATGCCATAGAAGATAAGCAGTGCCCCATATCATCAACATTAATGTTTATATTTCAGCAGAAGTGATAAATAAATACATAAATAAATAATTAAAATAAGCAATTCATAGAAAGGCTGTACTCCTCTGTGCAGTGGTGATTCACAAAATCAAAATCTTACTGTTATACTTTTACAGTCACACAGGCTGAGGCTACAGAATTGGCCTTCAGAAGCCTGGTTCAGCTATTGTACAACCTTGACTTACAAAGTCAGTCTTGGTTTGTTTGTTTGTTTGTTTGTTTGTTTGTTTGTTTGTTTGTTTGTTCTCATTGATATGTTTGTGGAACCTGGCCTGTAGTCCATGGTCCAGATTCAGGCAGCATTTGTCCTGAACATTTATATACAGTTGAATAGCATTGGTATGCTGTTTCTCCCCAAGAACAGTCTGGAAAGTTCATTTTCATGATTGCACAACACACCAAACTGTTTCAGTGAAGATAAACAAGACACTTGGATTTAATTATGAGTTAAAGTCAAGGACAAATGTTAACTGAATCCCGTCTCATATTTTTTACATTACATTACATTCATGACATTTGTTAAATGCTCTTATCTAGAGCAACTTACAAGGCAAGGCTGATTTTCTGAAAAAATAATTATCACTCACATTTAATTGTGATTAGGTAAACTTAATTAGCTTCTACCTATCTGTGCTCGCTTCCTTTGCAAATAGTAGCATTTGTTTCAGTCATTTTTACATTATGGATTTAACCTTCTACTGAGTATTTTAACATTTTCTACCAGCTTCTTTATTAAATTAAAAATTTAAAAAAGATGATTATTTCTAGTAGGCTAATGTCCTCAGTTTGATGGTGGTGATACTGACACTAGCCAAATATTTTTGTAGAATGTAGGACACAAAAATAGCAAAGGGCAGGTGAGAATTAAAATGAACCAAGACAAACTTAATTCATCAACAGTTTAATGTCTAAACAACACATTGTATCTAGCCATGCCCCTGCTCGCATCATGACAAAATGAACCTTTATTATTTCAAATGATGTCTGCTTCAATGATTGGCTGCATGTCCACACATCTGGGCACAAACAGGTCAGTTATGCATTTATTTATTTATGTATTTATTTTCCTGTTACAGTACTGCCCTACTTGTCATCATTTAAATACCTTGCCTGATCTACATTTTTTTGTTGGTGTTGTTGTTCCTGGCACTCAACCATTCATTCGTCTGAAATCTAACGGAGCTTGTCTGTAATCATTAGAAGGCTGACAAGAATGGTTTGGCAGGATTTCTCTGAGGGCCTGAATCCATAAAAAGGTGCTAATAACATGCTATGTGCACTGTGTTTGGTCTAACTGAAAAGCAGCCAAATGCCTAATATAGCACATGCATAACAATGATATTCTCTGGGTGAAACTGCAGTGCCCATAATTTCCTGTGGCCTATGCTGTGAAGTAGTGGTTGCAGGTATAACACAAAGGTAGTTAAACTTGCTGGGAAGCAGAGAGTGAGAATAGCATATCCCTCTTGTAAATTCTGCTGCCATTATGGAGAAAATGGGGAAAATTACAGGATGGCACGAGCTTGTCCCCATGGCAACCAGCATGAAGTGGCCCCTGATGTCAGTGGTTTTGATGATGTAATGTGCAATTCTTTAACAGTTCCAGACTGGGGTATATTCTCAGTTCATCCTAGACAGTTGCAACAGCTTGTTGAGAAAGGGTACATGCTACATTGAATGGTGTGTTCTCAAACATTTGATTTGTGCCCCACTCATTGCTGAACCTGATTCAAAGTTTCACACTGTCGCCCTTTTTTTAGGAAATAACTGCTAAAACACTGTGGCACTGGTTCTCAATCAAAGCCATGACTGCTTCCCCGGCATGGTTTTGCTTTGTGATTTTAGCTTGGAAACTTGAGCTCCCAGGCATTGCTTAAGTTTTATTTTCTGTCTTTGGTTGTTGACTTGTGGACTTCCTGTCTTTTCATGGCCATAATTTTTTGGGTCCAGTGTGATCTTAGATCCAAAGTAAAGGTCATTTCTCACAGGACTATAGCCAGATTTCAAGGTGTCTCGGTCCAGCCTCCCCTTTCACACAGAGTCACTTTTTTGACAAAGCAGCCCAAGGCACGTTTCACTGATATTTTTTAGGCTTCAGTTAAATTGAACGAAGTGGACTTGAATTGGATATAATTTTATATTGCCGGTAAATTATTATGTTCAGTTATTGGCTCATAATCCAAGTTTTAAGAAACAAAACTTATGAAATTATATTTTTGAAGACTTCCTTGAGAAATGGACGTCTTTTTTAGTCTGAGACTGGAGTGCGTGTGAATCAGAGACACATACCTGGAGACTGTCATTATCACCAAGCAAAAGTAAAAAGCTCCAATGATTCATTATAATTCCCTTTTTCTACTTCAAGGCCTTATTTTATCTTTGCATATTTATTCATTTTGACAGCTGTCTCATTCATGTTGATTCATCCAGCTTTGACTATAAAAAGGGGAAAAATAAAACATTGTAATCACACTGAGTGAATTTTCATGTAAATGAGCTCTCATAATTGATCCCTGTGTTATTAGCATAACAAACCTAATAATAATGAAAGGGGATTGGTATTGAACTAAGCTTTGGATCTAATAATGTAGGGAGGATTTTGCAAATTAGCATGATGGCAGTAGATCTACTTAGTATTTTTATTTATGTGAAGTAGGAATGCAGAAAACACAGCTGATGAGATTGATGCCTGCTTTTCAATGGTGCATTATCCCTATTATGTTTCTGTTGTCACAAATTAAGAAACAATTGGCCTGTATGCTACGGATTACCTTCAACACAAACATTATTATACAGATGTTATTTACTACACCTAGCAATATCTCAGTGTTTGACCTCTAATGATCATACTAAATATTGACATATATTATACATGTAATCCTGTACACCACATGTCATATATTTGATAAAACATGTAAGCATAGTATTTTCATTAAATATAATGAAAATAGTATTTGTCAACAATCTCAATATATCAATGATATTATTATACAGGAAAAAATACTGCCCAAAAAGTTGCTGTAGAATAAAATTTGTGGCACTGTATAATTGGAATTCTAAGCCTCCATAGTTATTTTGATTCAGATTCCATTCAAATTGTTGTTTACCTTTGGATCCTCACACCAATGATTTTAACTTAATTGATGGGTTATTCCTCATTCAACTTAATTTGTTTGGGTCTATGTTTATTGTATTTATTGTGTAACCTAATTGTTTATTGACTCTGCATTTTTTTGCCAAGATACCTGTTAAAAAGATGAGAATTGTTTTGTGTATTGCTCTGTAGATTTCATAAGCTCTGAGTCAATAAAATGTGGATTGAGAATAATGTTTGAATTAGTGATCCTGGCACTGGACTGGGTCGACTGTTATTGTGCTGTTGAAAAAAGGATCATGAATACCTATTGTACAGGATGAATCTGTGTTTTTTTCAGTACTGCTGAACCACAGTGATGGAGGTGTTTACAGACTAAAAGACTCAATTATTTTGTCATATGTGATTTTTCCACTGGACTATCCACACACTATTTCAAATGTGCCCTCTATCAGATTTGGTTTATTTACATATATACATAGGTGATTATTTAATAGTATGTATTTTAACTGATTACATGTTTGTGTTATTTTGCTGCTTTTTATAGTTTCTGTGGCAAACTGTGTCACACAGAGGGATGGTAAAAAAACACCCTGGCCTTATCACCAATGGTCATACATGTAATGCATCTAGGACCACATTATTTCTGTTTAGACAGCATTATAAAGTGAGAACACATATAATGAAATAAATAAATTTTAGTTGGCTGTCCAAACACAGATGTTTATCTTTCAACGAATGTTGCTGAAAGTCTGTGAAAATCTTGACCTTACTGATTTCACCTGTTACCGTGTAGTACGGACCCTCTTTCTAGAGGAATCATTTGCCTTGTAGCACATTTATCAGGCTGATTAAAAGTCAGATGTGAATATGGGCCATGCATGCATCTTCATGGTATAGAGAGCTATTTTTGACATAATGCGCTCCTAGGAGAGTAAATCAGGCTTCAATAAGAATTCAAAGTGGCTGATAAAGAATAATTAACAGCCCATCATAATTCAGAGGCTTTGGTCATGGCTGAAACAAAAAACAGTATAGGCCTACAGTGGGTCCCCAGGGCTGTATTTGAAAACAACTGTGCTACATAAATGCAGATGACTTTATGACACTATGATTGAACCCTAAATTGAAAGAGGAGACAGATAAGATGAATGGCTAATATAGGTGCTATTAAAAAGTCTGGATTCATTTTACATGGTTTTAGACATAAATAATAGAAATGCTCAGACGTGTAATTGTGTGTGTGCTTGACGGCGAGGCTGAAAGAAGACAGCAGCGGAGCTCATGCATCACATCATAGTCCCCACGCACTCCACTGCACCTGTCACACACAGCCACGGAGCTAACATGCATTTGTGTCACACACAGCCACGGAGCTAACATGCATCTGTGTCACACACAGCCACGGAGCTAACATGCCTGTGCATCACACACAGCCACAGAGTTAACATGCCTGTGCATCACACACAGCCACGGAGCTAACATGCATCTGTGTCACACACAGCCACGGAGCTAATATGCATCTGTGTCACACACACACACACTCACACACACACACACACACACACACACACACACACACACACACACACACACACACACACACACACACACACACACACACACACACACACACACACACACACACAGAGCTAACATGCCTGTGTGCCACAAACAGACACAGAGCTAACATGCATCTGTGTCACACACACACAGAGCTAACATGCATGTGTGTCACACACACACACACACAGAGCTAACATGCCTGTGTGTCACACACAGCCACAGAGCTAACATGCCTGTGTGTCACACACAGCCACAGAGCTAACATGCCTGTGTGTCACACACAGCCACAGAGCTAACATGCCTGTGTGTCACACACAGCCACGGAGCTAACATGCCTGTGTGTCACACACAGCCACGGAGCTAACATGCCTGTGTGTCACACACAGCCACGGAGCTAACATGCCTGTGTGTCACACACAGCTACGGAGCTAACATGCCTGTGTGTCACACACAGCCACAGAGCTAACATACATCTCTGTCACACACAGCCACAGAGCTAACATACATCTCTGTCACACAGACGCACAATGAGCTAACATGCCTGTGTGTCACACACAGCCACAGAGCTAACATGTCTATAGGGTCCCACACCCATTGACAGGGGAGTTATTAAGTACAAA
Source organism: Albula goreensis (assembly GCA_022829145.1). Lineage (NCBI taxonomy): Eukaryota > Metazoa > Chordata > Actinopteri > Albuliformes > Albulidae > Albula > Albula goreensis. The sequence continues at coordinate 24,274,236 of CM040754.1, read as the reverse complement.
AAATAGATTCCTTAAGTAAAATTTCTTGCATTACAGCATAGAACAAGTAGATGCCCCACACGCACACACATATACATACATGCACTCACACGCACACACAGGCACACACACTCAACCAACATATTTAGTCAACCACATATTCAAGCCATTTGATAAATAAACTGTCCAGTCTAATTGAGATCAGAGAGGAAGTGTCTCTCAGCGTTAGGGTTGCGGTCGTTTCTCTAACGAGGTCTGGCACAGGCTGTGAGCCCAGGAGCCAGAGTCACATCAAGCCCAACATCTTGCTCACGGTCAAAAGAACTTCCTCTCTATTTGTAGCTGAAGGCAGATGGTATTACTGCCTCAGACTGTGCAGAGGAGGGGGGCAGGGGCTAGGGAAGGTCCAGCTGTGTGTATATGTGGGGGGGGGCGGGTGGTCAAGTGAAGTCTGTCCATGTAAGAAACTAGGGGATCTTTATCTTTTCAATTTCACTATCAAAATTTCATCCTGCGTCAAGACATTGTTTTACTTTTCATCAAACTAGACATTTGAGTTACATTATTTCTTATCTCTCTCTCTCTCTCTCTCTCTCTCTCTCTCTGTCGGTCATCTCTCTTATTTTCTTTTTCTAGTTTTTGAATTCCCATACATTTCTAAATTTGAATAAATTAATTATGCACAAAGAGAGAGACACAACACTGGTATACTATTTATCTTTCTTCATTTCAGTCCCAAATCCATCGGCTGTCAGTGGAGGATCATTATTAAGATGATGAAGCTTTGCCCTGATTAAAAAGAGCATGCTTTGCTTTCACACTGTGTTATTATTAGAAGGGCATTAGCATACACGGTAGTTTGTAGAAGTGACAGCAGCATTGATTACACAATCCATTTAAACCATGCATTTTAATTCCCATCTCTAAAAGGCTTGATTTAGCCCTGAGATATATATTTTATCCAATTTACATGGATGATTTTTGTGCTCCTCCTAATGAAATCATGAAGATGAGATGACAAATGGATTATTATTACCATCAGATCAGACCTGTCTGGTGAATCACTCACGATACGTCATGTTTAAAAGGACACTGATTTTGTGTGCATTGACCCGGCTCCAGGTTGCAGTCATTCAGCTGGGTTAATGATGGTTCATACCCACCATTATGTTCATGGGCTGTGCCGGGTTGACTCGTGCCCAGAGTGCCTATAGCCAGGACACATCCCACCTCACTGTGGAGTTACAGGCCACAGACCTCCTCCTCCTCCCATGGGCAGGGAAAACCCAGAAGCACTGTCAGCAGGTGAGGAGGCCAGGAAAGGGCTGTGCCGGGGCATGGGGGGGTTAGACAGCTCTGCCTCCTGGAGAGCTGCAATCTCACAAAATCATCACTCACTCAACACCCTCAACACATGGTCATTAGAGCTAACTAAGCCTAACAAATGATCCAATTAGGTGATTATGTGCTGGATCACTGGAGCTCCCCTTGTCCCTGTGGCTTACCCATCTGAAAAATAAACTGCACAGTGTCAGGCAGAGGTCTGTCAGGGAGCTTTTTTCATGTGAAAGAGGCTGATAAAGTACTGAGATGTCACCTGGATCTTTGTTGGTAGCATGATGTCACAGAGCAACAGGAGAGAAGGGCTGTGTTGTGATGCAGGGGAGGCCTAGGGCATGCCTAAAGAGAGCTGAAAGTGTGTGAGTGTGTGTGTGTGAGAGAGAGAGAGAGAGAGAGATTGTCTGTATATGTGTATATGTGATTGTTGTGGATTAGGAGAAGAGGAATCATCCAGGTATTTACTGTGCATGTATTGTCCCATATAGTAATCCTATACAATATCCTACATCAAAAACAATAACATAGCACAAGCAGGTAGAGGAAATAGGATATAAAAATGAATGCATTAAGATAGGCTTACAGAAAACAACTCAGTGGGGGTGAAATGTTTGAAAGGGAACAGGGTCTGGGCTGCCTTGGTGGTGGGGAGGAACATCCCAAAGGCAACCCTACAGAAGGCCTGACTCCCAGTCACAGTTGCCTGATGAGTCCTGACGTTGGACTGGATGTTGATATTAATGTCAAATTGCATAAATGTACTTAACTGCTCATATCTGCACCTATGATGTTGATAACCAATACAGTTCACTTATATTTAGTATGTTACTGTATCGGGATGCACTGAATGTAGAATTTTCCATTAAAGACAACTGAAGCAGGCAGTGTTCCTCAGCTACACACTGGAAAGAACACATCCAACCGATTGCGCCAGGTGAAGAATCCAGGCCCTCTGTTATGGTTTTGAAGCTGTCATTGTTTCTGCAGGAAGTGCACAAAGCAAAAGCAATTTAAAGTAAACGGCAGAAGGAAAGATAAATACGCTCGCAGACGAGGACGCATGTCTCTTCCTTTCTCAGCGCATTCCTTTATGAATAATCTCTGCACTTCTGAATCCCCTGATGGCTTCTACCCTCCCAGTCCATTAGTTACATCATGATAAGCATCTGAAAACTGCAAAGGATGCTGTTCTTAAGGTGGAGGGCATTCATACAAGCAGGAAAGAGCTTTCAGTAAAGTCAAAAACCTGGATTTAAATGCAACACCCTTAAATGCATTATGGGTAATTCTATTCAGTTTGCTCTGTCGCTTTGCTCTTTGCTGTGAGTTGCCACTTAAGTGTGATTTCTCATGCTTTTCATGCTGGAATTCAGTACTGGCAGTAATTGCAGTGATGCCTTTGATGTTAGAGTGAAGGCTTTTTCCTTTTTCTCCCTTTTTTTGTTTTAAATTTTTTAATCCTAAATCTTTTTAGGTCAGTGACATCGTGTGCATTTTCATGAAGAAGAAAATGGATGGGTTGCATGAGATGTGGATGTGGGTGCTGGTGCAAGAGAGGCTGACACAATGTTTTTTTTTTTTTAGTTTATAATATAGCTCCGTGTCATACACTGGAGAATTGTGTTTCCTGTGAAATCATCAATTGGCCCTATATAATTACTTTCATTCAAATGATCCCTTCTTTTGGAAATTCAAAACAAGAAAGAGGGTTTGTGAACTGCAGTTATTGAAAGGAAATTGTTTTACTGGTTTGTTTCAAATATAGGACTATATTTAAACAGCAAGCATGTCTGATTGTGTTCATTTGACAACTAAGAGGTATGTTGTACTTAAGGAAAGTTTCAGAAATCATCTTTTGATGCAGGGAGTGTGGTACAAGAATATAATGCAAACTATGAAATACATGCAATGACACATGTGAATGATGTAATAAAATGGTAGGTTAACATTAGAATATAATGAACATCTTGCTCTGTGTTTTTTGTTCTTGTGCGTGATATGTATGTAAAATGGCTGTTGTGAGCACTCATACTAGAAAATCAAACATTTCTGCATGAGTGTGTGTACTTCTTTACACATAATGGCTCATGAAGAGACCACTGAGGCAAATTAATGTCATTCTCTCTGTGTGCACAGTCATAGATTTAAGTGTGTTGTATTAATATTATTGTGCATAATGAAGCTTATGCAACCTTGTTGTGTGCAATGGATTATGTTTTGCTGAAATCCAGAATAATATTTACACCAAGTTTGATAATGCACCTGGTGACTAAGAGGACATACATACAGAAAATAACTGTGTTATCCTCCTCAATGCACTTCAGGGCCTGTCCTGCTCTGTGGATGGTGCTACTGTCATTCTAAAGGCACCCCTGTCTGCAGGAAAGAAATGTTTTAACATGGGATTGTCCCTCAGTGCCATTGAGTCTCAGTTGGCATTGACCTTGGTTTCTGGTACATTCAAAGCACAGTGAGACAATGCACCCTACTCTTTTATGGTCTCACCAGAAACCCTCACTGTTTTTGTTTTTTTTTTTTTGCTTTTTCCATCATCTAAAGAGGGATGCAGCAGGGATGCAGAAACAGACATCTTCCCATTTAAAAAAGGCTCTCCTGCTCGCCACTCACAAAGCAAATGGAATCAGTGCCAGATGGGCCTTGAATCTGTCCCATCCCCCTAAATTCACTCAGTCCTAGAGGCAGCAAGAGACAGATACCATCACTGTTTAGATCTTATTTTATATTATTTTTGTAAATTCATAATTATTGTTTCATATAAAATCATATCATTTCATATAAAATATTTAAGCTTTAAATGGATGTTTTTGACCCCAAAGGTTGTGTGATGTGTGAAATATACTGTGCTAACCACGTTCCATCTCTTGCAGTTCAAATATTTCTTCAACTGATACTTTTGGAAGCACAAACAGAGCTGAACAGGCTCTCTTAGAGTCCATGCCTACCCCATGTCTGTGATGGAAACCGCTTTAAATTCAATGGTGATGGCTGTCCACATCCCCCATTCCATTGTAAGGTCAAACTTCTTCTTTTCTTCTAGTCTGGATGCACTGAGTCCTGTTTTTAAAGCCATCACCCTCACTACCCAGAGAGAGAATCAACCATCCTTCCTGTATCAGAAAAGATAACACACTGTTTTTTTTTCCCCTCAGAATATAAGCCACAACAAAGAAATGGTTGACACTGCCCTTCTCCAAACATTTCAGCTGTTTGTCAAGAAGCAAAAAGCTTGAGGGACAGCAGCATACTGCCCTGTCACAAAGTGTGATGTCTTCGACACAAGCGCCTCTCCCAGGTCACCCCTACTTCCTTTAAATCACTGCAAAGTGTTGACAGAAGAGGTATTGATCAAGCTAGGTATCTGGGCGGGTGTTCATACACAGTAAAGCTCTGCAGCTGCAGGCTCAAGGACAGGGCATGCAGCAGCTCAGTGCCATCATATGGTAGCCTGGCAATATGCATCCAACAGCTAAAGTAACAGCAGGATGACTTCATTAAAACATGCAGAGGTCTACCATGCATTAAAAGCAGTTAAATCATATGGCCTGGAGATTAAATAAAGTAGTCAAATGTAGTAGTTGTAAATAGTGTGTTTTATTTAAAACATGTGTCCAATATGCAATAAATTTAATTGTAAATAACCCCATTAATGAATAAAACTACATATTGGAATTGTTGGGTGTGTCATGTACCCTGTCACCATGTGAACACGCTTCCACACAATTAGAAGAGAGAATCCTGAGCCAATTCTATGAAATTCTACAGACTTCACTGATCTCAGGTTTGGCTCAGAATAATGAAGCATTTCATGATGAATTAGGCAGAGGCCTTTTCAGGCCTGGCAGTAAACATGTGATTTAAGTGGCTCTGCTCTGTGGTTGAATGGTGCCCATTACCACGAACGTCTTGCACTGCTTGGTGGCATTTTACATACGCTCTGATGAAACGTTAGCGCTTTCACAAAGCGGCTCACACAGAGTCCATGCTGTGAGCATATCTCCATTATTAAATGAAACCACAGCCCCATGCTGGCCGGTGTCAAACAAACACAATTGAGAAGGACAAAGTCCTTTCACCTCAGGGGCCGGGAGTGAACCGAAACAGATCTTTTCCTGGGAGATCACCGCGGAGATTAGTATTGATTCCTTCTTTATGGCTCTGCAGCGCCATGCCGTTTCAATCTGGCGACGTGGCCGCACTGTGGATGGGCGCTCTCTCCTGAACGCTGCGAGTGTATCATCTACTATTTCACAACCATATCTCAGTGGCATGGCACATTACGGGGGCGCGCAGAACACCGCACGCTCACCCATTTTCAGTGCTGTTAGCCATTTTAATGTGAGGACACAACAGAGCAGAGAGGATTGTGGTTAATGCGGTTAATGTACCTCGCTTGGTTATGTCTACGTTTGAATTTATTCAGCCTTCTCTTATGAGCAGGACCAAACTATCTAAAACAACTGAATTGAGAGAGAGAGAGAGAGAGAGAGTAAGAGACAAAGTGAGAAAGAGAATATTCAGAGACGCTGACCTTGAAATGCTGATCACTGGCAGCGTAGGGCATTAGTGAAGGCTTGTTATCTGCAAGGTCTTGAGGAGCTCAATATGTATGGATTGCAGGGAAGGGTGGTTGAGAGGCCAAAGTGTTATTGTATTGTTGCCATGGTAGTTTTAAATGAGTGGATGGACATGGGGAAAATGGGCAGCGTGCAGTCCTGTCCCTCGCAGAGCAGAGCGCCCGCAGGGGGGCAGGGGCTGGAGGAGGGGGGCGGGGGCTGGAGGAGGGGGGGGAGGCACATAGCCTCAGGAATGAGAAACACTGGCCGACTACTGTGTCAAGACAGGCTAAGAAAGGACATGCCCACATTCTCAAGCACTTGCCAGGATTCAATCAAAATGTGTCTTTAACTTTGACTTACAAATGAATGCAAGTTTTTATTTTCACAAACACATTTCAGTGAGTTTAGGAATCATCTAACAACTTGCCAGTCTGTGGGAAGTATAAAATAAACAAAATTAAATTATTGCATGAATTACTAGCCCAATCTTAGGACACGTTTTGTTTGAAGCATGCCCTCCCCATTCCCTGCCTGACTCCTGTCTCCCCTACCAGTTTTTTAATAATAAATATGCATGTTATTTTCAGAGCATGGGTGCAAACATTTATAAGCCACAACACTACAAACTCTCAATGCAGCCAGGTTGGAATCAAAAACAATAGCTGTAAGGTGACATTGCCACTGCAACCGTTAGTCACAAAACGTCCGCATCAGCAGCACGTCAATTTGAAGTGCGTCCACAGCTTTCGAACCTTTCACAGTGTAATCAGTCAAAATTTGTGCTGGTGAATTTTTCCTAATTTTTTTGTAGCTTATTTTCCGCATCCTGGCTGGGCTGCCGAAATGGTGAGGGCCCTGAAAGAAATCAGCCCTTCCTCCCCACTGGGGGGCGAACCAGCAGAGCTGCTGTGACACACCCCTCACCCCCCCCCCCCCCAATCCCACCACCCAGTGCGTCAAGATAAGTTGCGGGAGATTGAACAGCAGGTCAAAAACTCATCTAACACATTGGCATTGAGCCACAGAACAGCTACTCAACCCCTGTTGTTTCCTTGCATTAAAGAGGCAATTCACCTTTTATACTCGGTCTACCCGGGCCTTGCAAAAGGCAACACACAAGATGTGTTTTTTTTCTGGAAATACTTCTTCTGTTCAGTTGGGACCTGTGCTTAAATTTGACAAGGGTTATCTGCTTTTTCTCTGTCTACATCTTTGTGTGTGAGGTTTTCTGTAAGCAACAACACACAACCCACACACGTCTTCCTTTGCTGTATGTAATGTATATATGCATGCATGCATGTACGCCCTTCCAGAGTCTAAAATAACAACTGAAGTTAGAAATAATGCATAAAAAATGACATTATTATTCTCCACAATATAGATGTTGTAATAATCATCTGAGCCATCACCATGTAGAATATTTCCAATGAACGACAGAATATTAATATCAATTGTTCCCATTTTTAGTCATGTGCGGCTCAGCTGAGTCCAGTGCAATTGAATGTATTTCATGCATACAGTACAGGGGCAAACATAAATATCCTAAATTTGCTATCTCCCACAGGTTTTTATTTGCAACATTCCAGTCAAAGCAGGTGTTTTCAGTACTGCTGCAGGGTAAACTGTAGTGCGTAGATGTCCCAGTTGTATTTGAACATTAAAAAAATCAGAATAATCACCGGATGGAACATAAAGCAGTGTTTATAAAGCGCTTCTATTCTGAGAATGGTGATCAATAGCAGGAGAAAAAAGTCTGCTTGACATGTCCTCAGTAAATGAGATATGGAAACCCGTATCTAAAGGGACTTCATCTCTTTAGAAATTCAGGGAAAGGTGGGGAAAAAAATGAAGTGGTCTGCCGTCCTCCCCAACCTCCTCCTTCAAAGTGCCCCCCCCACACCTCCCGGCCCACCCCCGAAACCCACTGTGTCGCCACAATTTCAATCAGGCGCCTTTGTGCTTAGCTGGAGTGCTAATTCACCATAGCTGCACAGACTCAAATGGTCAGTTATGCTGCAGCCTGATAAGCACATGTTGGTAGGGCTCCGCTGTAGTCCAGGGGGCAAATTTCATTGTGCTCTCCGTCTCGCTGTGTGAAGAAGGTTCATTAGCGCTAATGGGACATTAAACAAATGTCAGGGGGAAATCTCCACGGCCTGGGGTCTTCCACAGAGGGCAATTAAAGGAGAAGCTCATACCTTAAAGCTGTTTTTAACGTGCGCTGAATATTCACTCTGTATTTGCCAGCACCCAGGGCACTGCTTTTTTTCACAGCTGTGTGGGTTTATTTCAATTTACCGAATGGCTTTTTTCCATTTGGTTTTAAAGAACATTTGACTGAAAAATATCTAGTTTGCATTGTTTAATGTTATATGTCAATAATTTGAGATTATTTCTTCTGAGAATGTGAGAGTGATGCAAATGTTTTGCCAGAAGTTGATATAAGCAATACTGATCTTAAGCTTTTTTTTTTTTTTTTATCATCATGAGGTCTTTCCTATTTCCAATAAACTTGAGCTCTGCACAGCTATTTTACAATTACTACTCAGCTTCTACAAATGGGTCTAAAACATGAAAAAGATCTCAGAGGCTGTTGAAATGGACGGGTTTACAATTCACACTGTGATATTAAAAATGAATACTATACTATATAAGATACTGTATCTTTATCAATTTCAGCTCTGGGAATACCTAACATGACTCTGAAATGTCTCACCGTCTCCTTCAATCGAACATGTCAGCCCAGAGATGAGTCTTTTCACTGAGAAGAAAGGTATTCAGGCCGTCAGTGGCAATATGCTCCTCTGATGATGGACGGCACACTCAGGGAGATCACGGGGAATGGATTCTGACTACAAAAGAAATTGTTCATTTTGCAGAAAATGTTTTTTGAGGTTGGGGAAATGGCCTAAAGTTAATTGTTAGCGTTCCGAGGTTTGCCTTGCCGAGGGTGTCTGGCCGGGCAGGCTGCGGAGTCACACCACGTGTCTTCTTGCACATTTTTAACTGCTGGACGTTTTAATACAGAGACATAAAGGACTCTGTGGGTAGATTAAGCTGAGTTTGAGTTATCATTTTACATTAGAAGTGTGCTGCCTCAGCTAATGATGTCGTTTGTGCAGCAGCAGGTGTGTTACTGTGTGCCTCCGCCAGGACACCGTACTCTGGGTTTTCAGTTTTTTTTCTACCCTAACACTCACGGAAAGGGAAATAAATGAATATTGTTTTCACTTTTGTCAGCTTTATTTATGCATTGTAGGAATGCTCGTTAAAACGTCGAGGCTGCAATTAAGAAACCTAGCATAAATCTATCGGTGAGGAGAAGTTAATTAGGTGCTTTAGTGATTGTTCATGAATTTATCTTATCCTGCAATATTGTGATTACGCGGTAATTTGCATATTTCCCTATGAAACACCCATCATTTTTCATTGGATCCACAGGAGCTTGCTTAAAAAAGTAAAGTGATAAGATGTTCTCTGCAATTAGTACATCTTCTTTCCCTTTCCCCCCTCGCTAATGTGCTTTGTAAGCGTCTTATAGCTTTGTTTCCAAAAATGAACATCCCAGAGAAAAATGAATGTTTTTGTTTTTTATTTGTCACTGGATACATCGTATAAAAGGGCGATGCATGTCCCTTTTTTCCATTACTGATAAATCAATATTGACCTTTTACATAAATCAAATCCCGTCCTACATTAAAGACTGTTACAAATCTGCGTTTCAATATATGTTTAGATCAATGAGGGTCTAAATATTGCCCATTTGTGCACAGCAAAAGTCAATTCAGAACTTTTCTCTCTCTTGTTATTCACAGACAAGATACTAAGGTGTGAGCTTAGCAATCAGGATGGTCTTTTAGATGATTGTAGCTTAGTCCATAAAATAGCAATTTGGTCAGCAAGGAATTGAAAGAAAGCACCTGAGGCTGCGGCTATCAACATGCTGATGGTGAAATGCTGACATATATATGCTTTCTTTTTATCTTCTCCATTTTTTGGACTCGCCAATTGTGATATACTGTCTCATCACCACCTCTATATCTAAATCCCATCAGTCTGCAAAAGCACTCTCACACCAGTCTGTGAATATTTTACACACCGCAGAGGCAGACCACAAAGTGCAGAAGTTAATTGTAACAGCTGACTATTAGTCATTAACCTGTCAGTGATTTAAAAAAAGCCAAATGTTATCCACACAGTGAGAACCCGGTGAAGCCCATCACAGCTGAAAGACTGACTAGATTCACCGTGGAATCCAAAAATACCTTCTATATATCTATAACAATAATGATACATTGAAAAGTATCAGATGTAAAGACATTGTAGTTTTGAAGTAACTTGTTATTGAGGTAAATAGTTATTTCACAGATTGGTGAAGGCTAATATCCATGTATATATTACTGAATAGACTTTGATAGAACCTTTAAGACACTTTTTGTTCAGCAGCTTGTTCAACACTTCTGTAATCCAATGGTAAATGCATAATTTAGCCTGCAACATGGGCTGGATGTTTTGTGTGTCCTCTGGGAGTGTGGCTGAAGGTGGGGGTTGAATCAAAAAGTGTTTGTCCAAATCGAAGCAGCACAGAGAGAGCAGTATGATTCACTGGATGGATAACTCTCTTCCCCTCATTCAAATCACTTCATAATTGTGCAGCTCCACTGTGAAATTCACCCATCTTTGATTCACACACACTTCGCTGCCATTCCTCAAGAAAAATTTTCTTCAAAAGGCCTCCTTGAACTGATCTTTTAAGTCAGACCCTTTAAGTTTGTGTCCCTTGGCAAAACAAAAAAAAATGCAATAAAATAAAAGAAGTAAATAAAATGACGCACTGACACTAGACAGAATTACAGGCCTGAAGTAAGCTTGAGCAACTTCTCATCCTGAGACAGGAAATAAAAGGACAGCTGTCTTTAATGACTATTTTAGCATTCTAATTAAGAGCATGTAAATGCTACAAGAGCCTGCTAACTGCACAGCTGTCAGATTCAATTTTTATTCCTTTATTTTGATTTATCTATATTGATTTTCAGGGAGACGGTCCTTTCCTGCCCTTGGAGGATGTGGTTGTGGTTTTGATTCTTCTGGACTAACCCCTGATATCATTAAGTTGCCTGCTGTGACCCCAACCATCCACCCCCCTTCCATCCCCTCTAGCTAAGTAAAAGTGATGGGAGTGAGGACTCACTTAGAAGGTCGACTTCTTCCCTCTCTTTTTTTCTCCCACACTCCTCAGGGTGTGTTAAAGGACACTGGGAAAAAAGCATAACCATAAGTAAAAACCTCCCATCTGACATAAGGGGTGGCAGGCTGGCACAGCTGAAGCATGACTTCATCTGTCATCAACAGAACGAGGTTCTCATCCACAGCCCCCCACACCTGAGCTATGCACTGATTCACAGTAAATTCATGCTGGGTGAGACATACTGTACAGCAGGGCTCTCAATCTTAACTGAGAAAGGCTCGAGTGGGCGCTGCCTGTTGTTCTAGTCCAGCACTGAAGCACATCATTCAGCTAATAAACTAAAGTGGTCTTCAACCAAACGCTGCTTTGAGGAATTACGTGCGTTAGCGCATGGAGAGACCAAAAGCCCACAGCCACTTTGGCCCTTCCAGATGGCCCTTTGACCCCTGCTGCAGGGGGTGACACACTCAGCCACTTTGACCCTTCCAGATGGCCCTTTGACCCCTGCTGCAGGAGATGACACACCCATGGACCTGTGTGACCACACTCACTTTAAATCCTTTGTTAGACATTGAGATGTCACAAGGACATGTCTGTCTGTCTGTCTGTTCACATCAATGGAGCCAGGAGATGAAGTTTTAGCACAGGAGATCAAGGTTGAATCAAAGGAGCGAGTGTCTGTGGTCTTTGATTTATATGCATTTGTTTGTCTCACCTTCCCATGCTGTCACAGAGCCAGAGTGGAGCAGACGTGACAATTTGGTCTTTTTTTTATGATTTCATGCCAGCTTGCCAGGTGGTTCTCTTCCTGATTCAGCTATTTGTGTGAGGCAGGTGAGCTTTGTCTGGCCCCCTCTGATCTCTGAATACTGATACGGTGCTGCACACCGTAAGCCACTTCACACACTTAGACCTTGAAATGTTTTTACCGCCAGTTATTGTAAAGTTTCCTTCTGTTTAATAATAAACTACTGAGGGGATCATATCATGTGACATGAGTGAGGAAGTGAGCCAATCAGCAGACAGAGAGCCACCAGTTCATGATCATGTGCCAATGGTGAGATATGCGTGAAGGAACTCGATTGCTTTGGAGAGTGAAGCTAGAGCGTTTTCAATGTGCAGCAGGCCATCCCGAAGCAAGAATGTGAAATTAAAAGCCATTGAGGCAAACGTTTTAGACTGTCAAGGGGAGAGAAATAACTGAGAGGGGATTGGCGCTTTACAAGGTGCCAGCGATGCAGACAGGAGGGTTTGTTTACGATGGAGCAGATCTTCAAAGCAGGGTTCAGATCACAGTCGTGCGAAACTTACAAGAGACAGGAGCAGGAGTTTATTTGCGTGATCTGAGAGCATAAGCATTGCTTTGCCCTTTTACAGTTTGTTTCTGGGGGAAAATGTGAGATCATCAGAGACAGTAAGCCTTGCTCACAAAAGTCTGACGAGTGTTGTATAAAGCGCTGGTTGCCCAGGAATTTTCATCACCCCATGGGGGAGGGTTTGCTATCCTTATTTCCTGCTATATAAACACAGTGGTTAGGTCGTTTTTTATTTTTTATTTTTTTCAAGTTTGTGTGAATAGACAAACAGGAAACATAAATGTTCACATTTTGGTCATTAATTAAATTGTAAGCACAACCCAGGATGTGTTAATGAAGTCCTAATATTAAAAACCATTAGATTTTATTAGTTTGCAGATAATTTGGTTTTTACTTTCAGGGTCAGAAAGTGTTAGCTGTCAGACTGTGCCATTAACAGGAGAATCATATTCTTTAAAACTCATTAAAGATTTGTTAACAGCTGTTATATAAAATCATATCTGAATCATGATCAGTCAGGCTTTCAAGACTTGTAGTTTACTTCAACTAAACCGGGCTACAGAAACAAATTGCCTTGACGGGTACTAATTTTAACAACTAAATAAATTATTCAGATTTAAGGCTTTCATTCGTCTGAAAGAAGATATTGAACCTTAAAGTGATTTAGCTCTTATGTTTCTTTCCCTGACTTTTAATATACTACTATTACATTACTCTTCTTCCTAATCAATTATTAAGGGTATTTGTCATCTGCTTCAGCTTTTTTCAGCATTTCAATTTTTAGAGCTTGAGAAACACTTTAATGCAGACATCCTGTGCTTTTATTTCAAGGAAATAATGACCTTTTATGGCAATCTTCTGAGGAACACTGCAGGAACAAACCTTCTCACTACATATTGATTTTAAATATCCAAACTTCTCTCAGGTATTTTTTTGTGGTGACACTGCACTTGTGAAGAATGAACATCTCTATTTTAATTGTGTCTGTCTAGGAAAGATTTTTTAAGTGCTGTTTTATTTTGAAAGCACAATTCTGAAGTCTACCTTGAGCTGACTATTAATACATTCAGACTAATATGGTAACGAGTCTGTGAGATGGGACAGGAAGGACCTGCACAATCTTATAGTGTTTCTTAGTTCATATTTTATAACTAGGGTTGTCTTAAATTCAGGCTAATGTGGTAACTGGCGTCCTAGGTATTTCTGTGTTTATATTATTGTTATAAACATAGAAAATAAGATTGCTGTTATTGTTAGTTGAATAACCTGAGCTTCAAAACAAAAGTTATTTCAGTAATTAATATATGCCTGAATGAAATAATTGGTGATTCTGACAGAAACAATTTAAGAACCTTAAAACCTTAGGTATGTACATCAAAGTGGTTCATACATGTTTCATTTCTGTGCACCTCTACAAAACTAAACAGGCACCTGCCTGCATGAATTAATATCAGAGAGTTAGGCAGGAGAAAGTTTTGGCTTTCTCTGCCCCAGATCAAACATTAAGCATTGTTTTTATCTGCCCTCACAGACTGTAATTTTTCTGTCGGTTGTTTCATGTTACATTGTTATTAATGCTAACAGTCCCATTTCAGGATGTCACATGCCATGAGATAATCTCCATTCTCCTCTAAGCACTCTCCGGTTTGGCTGTGTACTGCTCCTTATGCCAAGAGAAACTAATGCAGCCCTGTCTGAAGGATGAGCGGACTCTCATGGTATGACCATGACGGCCTCTATACCATGGCCTTGGTGACACTTTAACACTGCACAATGTCACCTCATCTTGGCGAAGCCCAAGCGCGTTCCCAGGCTGGGATGCGAGTCACACCATCTCCTAATGGTTCCACTGATTTACCAGCTGTTCCTATCAGCTCGATTAATCTGCTGCTGGATCTCTTGAGGCACTGGAGGTGGGGGCAGGACAGTGTTCACCTCTGTGTCCCCTCACCAGAAGGCTTCTCCTCAGGCATCAGCCTTGTGGTAGTGGGAGGGGCCAGCACCTGTGGGTGGGATTTACTTCTTTCCATAAGGGAGGAGCCGAACACCTCCAGGAATATGATCGGTAACACTAAAATGTGCTTGGGAATCCTGTATTATGGGATATGGCAAAAACAAGTGCTCTGAAAAGGTGTTTACTTGAATTCAGGCTTATGAAGAGCAGTAGGGTGGGGGTAGACTAATTTACTTGTGTAATTAAAACATCCATTTTTCTCTGCTGTCTCTAAGAAGCCCTAGAAACAGTTTCCTACACTCACGCTTTGCATGGTTGAGCAGCTCCCCCTATAATTATTATAGAGTCCATTTTTTTACTGGAAGGCAAAAGGCCACTAATTAGGGGATCCACTAAATTTTTAATCTCCAAATGATGCCTGCTGGCCTCTTCTTTTGTTGTTGTTGATGTGAATTTCAGAAACCAATTTTGTTTCCTGGTTGCATTAACAGGGTATACAATGAGTGCAAATTCCTCATAAAATGGTTTTCCAATCCAAGCAACAAACACTGAATACCTCCTTTTCATAGAAAAACACAAAATACAACTCAATGGTTTAAAAGCTATCAGGTTGCCTGGCTCTTGAAAAGCCAATCTTCTGAAGCAAGAGGGAGAACAGCAGCTTTGTATCTCATTTATTGTTATAGTTTATGGAAAAAATAAAACTAGTATAAATCTTACAATGACTTAGCAAGACACATTAACGAGACAAAGTGGAACCTGTTTTCCAAATGTATTTTTGTTGGAGCTCCTTTCTTCACTCACTTTTTAAAAGTATGGGGTGCAGTGGTGGAACTTCGAACATCTTTATTTTCAGAGGGGTAAGTATGAAATGGACTGGAACTCCGTTATGTTTGTTATTATTCTACTGCTTCTCTACTACTACCTTTTCATAATGTAATCAAATCACAAGCAATGTGGTATAGACATCCCTCTCCTCATAAAACTGCACTGCAGCATAAATAAGCAGTTCTTAAAGTTCTGAATTCACTCTCAGTTTCCCCTTATGTTCAAAATACAGTTAAAATCTTCTTCTGAACTGTTATTCTGAATTGCACAAAATGTAGTACACAACATCTTTGAACTATGCTTCCTCATATTTTTGTTATGGTTCTTGTTGGAAAAACACTGCAGGAAAAAAGAAGCTGTAAAACTGGATTAGTTTGCACACCATATGCAAATGACCCAATCTTATTTACTGTCAAATCAACTGATGTCAAACATGGAGTGTATATACTAGCTATACATTGTATGTATGCCAAGAATGTAATCCATTAAAATATATGGGTAATACAAGCAAGAGAAAATATATAATTTAACTGCCAAATTCCATTCCTCCAGGACACACTAAAAATGATCTTGTCATGAACTGCAATATATTTAAGCATAAAATTTGGCAAGAACAATCCATGGGGAACTCCTCCTTACGATTTGATCATGAAAAAGGTTTGTAAGTTTAGCAATGCTCTGAGCATTTAAAATTGAATGCATTCTAAGGCCATAAACAGTTCATAAATCATACAGAGTCTGTTTGAATTAAACAGACCTTGTGATGTTGGTATAGGTCATCAGAATGCATCTTCATGGAAAATATCCTCCCGGTGGATCATTCTGTGCTTTTTAAATTTAAATAAACATAAAAATCTGCAGTTATTCTGAAGAATGGTATTTGGGGGAGGGAGCTGATTTTGTACAATGGCTTGGATTTTGGCAGCAATGTCCATACATTCCTTGATATGGCATATATCCATACATAATTTTTCATACGAGGCAGTTTGAAAATATAATGACAGGCACATAGAGGCCATAGGGAACCAATCAGCCTCATGGTGGTACAGTATAGTCCTATAGTCTTAAATGTCTGCTGTAGTGCTCATTGAAAATCAGAAGAGTGTGACAGGCCTTTAGGTGGCATAAAGTTGCACTCATGGAGCAGCTGTGGTCCCACAGCTGGGAGGCTGAGCCAGTATTACAGACTATGGCTGGAGGTCCACACTGGCAGAACAGCAATTACCTCAGCCTTGTCATGGAAAAAATTGTGGGTAAGCAATTAAAACTCATCGCTCCTATTGCTCTCAATAGGCAGCACCTGGCCAGCTGGGAGTAAATGTCGTTTTTTCCTCCAAGAGCACTGGAAACATCCAGACCACGCTTTAGGGCATTTTCCACGTAAGCCTCTCACGCTAAGCTTTAGCGCAGGTCTGGATTGGGCCCTATGTGACTTTCATCCTGTCTGCCATGTGGAATGGTAGTCACTATGTGATATGGACTGGCAGGGATGCTAGACTTTTAGCACTACTGGGGCACAGGCCCCCAGTGCCCACATCCACACACTTGCAATTTATGATTCATTTTTAAAAAACTAGTTATTTTTCATGATCATTTTCTGGGGCACAACAAATTATTACTGGGGCACGTGCCCCAGTAAATACGGTCTGGTGGTGCCCCTGTGGACAGGTCACGTGTTCAGCTGCTTCCTTCTGAGTCTGAGCCCCATAAGTAATAAATAAATTGGTTTGTAAGACATTTTTGTATCATTATTACTTTTGCTGTGAGGAAACTCAACTCAGTCATTTCATTATAGACTTCTGCAGAAAACTACTCCCACTCTAAGGGTATGCATGTTCTGATTAATTAGACCATTTTGATTGATGTGTTCCATTGCGCTTCAGTGTTAGTCTGAAGTCAGTAGTCCCTTCTGAGTTCCTGTGTGTTTTTTGTAAATTGGATTCTGTAATGTCTCCTTTTTTTCAATTGAAAATCTATGCTTAATTTTAATTAATAGTTCACCAAATGAAAGATTTCTTATAATTTGACTGATGAGCACCTTCCACTTGATCAAGTATCAGAGAAAAGTTTATTCAACTCACTGAGGGATATGAGGAAGTTTAATATGAATGCTTATGAAGTGTTTAGTCAAATTGTTTGAAAGATTCAAAAGGATTTACAAAAATTATATTATTATTTACAGGATCTATCAGCAATGTGACTTTGCCTCATCTCTGCAAACACACTTGCACAACTGAAAAAAGTCAAAATTGACATCATCTCTGTCATATCTTCCAACCAGGCCTGGTTGGACATTTCATGAATTCAGATTTTATTTGTTCAAATTTCCATCTGTATATCAGCCTATGTTTCACCATAATGTAGTCATAGAAAAAAATGTTTCATATGTTTAATTTCACCTGTCTTCAGATGTGTGGATAAGAGATGTTTTAGGAGATACCCAGAGTTCACATGCTCTGCAAATGTCTACCATTAATTTCAAAATCATAGCTGTCTGCACTGGGAACATGTATCCATTTATCATGTTTGACCACAACTGCTGCGCAGAGACAATCTCACAGACACATCCAAACACAAGTACTGACCATGTATGATATCCAGAGAATAAAACATATGTCTGAAAGCTGAATCTGCATTCAGTATTTATCAGGGAAAGGGTCATACTCACAGGATTACAATTATGCATCCAAAATTATCCATATTTTTCACCTATGAAAAACGTAGGACATTTTCTGTTTTCATCCAGTGAAGGGTAATGTTGTGGGTCTCATCTCCATTTAGATCATTATCTCTGACATCATCATAATCATTACTGCATGAACAAACAGGTCTATGAAAGTGAAGTGATTGTATTTATGGAGGGGGGATGAAAGGTAGGTCTGCATTGACCCTAATGCTTTACAGTTGAAATGTCAAAGTCCAGACCCCTGAGGCTTATGTTGGGATCAGATGGATAGAGGAAAGGCGGAAAAATCCCTCTCATCTTAGCCATCAGAACAGTTTGGCGGGAGCTTCACATTTTAACCACATTTCAATTCCGTAACCTTTGTTGGAGTGGCCCAGATTGGATCTGTTCCTGAAAGAGATTGCTTCCTGAATTG